>DWPP01000631.1:0-10628 GCA_018251735.1 Eantis mithridates tamenund
TTTTACTGATTGCATTTTTGCCTTCAGTATCGATCCCTAATCACCCCCAGATAGTTATTTTGGAAATATATTTCATGTACAGAATTGACAGATTTATTATAAGTATAGATTACGATAATTCCGTATGCTATTAACACGTGGCATGAATGTTACGCCTCTACCACGTTTTTTGTGCCTTGTCTTTAGGTTTACGTTTCTAAAGAACGATAAGAAAGATGTATGAAAGTAGAATAAAAGATGGAAGTTGAAAACCTAACTATTATAAAGCTGAAGAGTTTGTTTGCTTGCAAGCACTAAGCGTTCAAGCAAACAAACAAAGCAAACACAGGAAGTACTGGTCCGATTTGAAAAATTCTTTCAGTGTTGGAAAGGCTATTTATCGAGGAAGGCTATTGGCTATACATTATCATGTTAAGATATATAGGAGCGCAGCACTAACAAATAATGTTTCAAAATTGGGGGATTTTATCCTATTGAGAGCTACCGCTGCGTGCGCTGCGTAAACGGATAAAGTTTCGCAACAAGGGGAACAATTCTGTCATACATAATTTATGTTCTTTAAAAGTTCTACAAAAAAGCCCGCGACAGCTTATGTCTATTTTTAAAGGTTAGCTCACTATTACCTTTTTTATGCTGACCAAATTTGTTCTAAAATATTGCATTAAAAGTGTTTATAAGTCCCAGTACTTACTTACCTATATAAACGAAGTCACTGATTAAAGTTAGCGATAGACTAACAATTCCACGTGGACGTAGTCGCGGGTGGAAGCTAGTAAATTATATGCTGCTGTAAACGTGACATACTGATATCGTTTTTTTATTTCTTGTTGCTCATTTCTTTTTCTCTTATTAACCTTTGTTTTTGTTATTATGCTGCGCAACGATACAATATATTCATTTCCATCGTTTCTATTTTCAGGCATCCAAAGAGTTTTAGTTCCATCTTAAACTTCTATCGGACGGGCAAGTTGCATTTAGTAGACGAGATGTGTGTGTTGGCGTTTAGCGATGATCTCGAATACTGGGGTGTGGATGAATTGTATCTAGAGTCGTGTTGTCAGCACAAATACCATCAGAGGAAGGAACATGTTCATGAAGAAATGAGAAAAGAAGCGGAAAGTTTACGGCAGCGCGAAGAAGAGGAATTTGGTCAAGGGACATGCGCTCAGTACCAGAAGTGGCTTTGGGACTTGCTCGAGAAGCCTACCACAAGTATAGGAGCCAGGGTAATGTATATAACTATCCTGAAACTCAAACACTAAAACATTGTTATGTTAACGATATTACATTAGCAAGCTGCCAAGGAAAATATTTAAGTTAAGTTTAATTTGGAGGTACTGATTAAATTTTAATTCACAATATTAAATAAGTTTACCACCTATGTAGATAACGCTTTTGTTTATTGTGAGCCACTATGTAAATTAATATCTAATTAAAAAGTAAACAAGAATGCACAACACAGTGCACTTATAATAAAAACTTTTTACCAATTATTACTATGCTAAGCTATTTTTAATCATATGACACTGTACACTCTTTAACAAATTGTACATTTACTTTAAAATACTTACAATGTTAAACACGCTGTTCACTTTAAACTTACACGTTTCAATGTATTGTTTTGTAACAAAACTAACCTAAGACACGCACATTGTTTTTATATTACTATCGCTAAGATAAAAAGACAATCTTGAAAATTAACTTTTTTCCAACATTTTGTCTTTATTGCATCAATATGATTTCACTGCGATTCAAACACCAATGAAAGTTAGTATTCAAGATTTTAACCTGAAATCGCATTTTGTAATAAAAACATTTTTAGGTATAAGACTGCAATAAAATAAGTAGGTAATATGTTATTAAGAATGGACTATTTGATGTTTGTGTTTGTGGTGCATGAATAACATCTATCTGTCACTGCCCTCTTCCCTGCTCCGTAGATTGAGTGTGGTTTGTTGGAATGTGGTGTTGTGTTCCGGTGTTGCACTCACTGTCCGTTACTCAGTCGCTTTTGTCGAAATCCTAAGTAGGTAGTATGTCTTGTAAAACCCCTTTATTCAAATAAGCGGCGCAAATGTATGTAAGTACAATTATATGAACTCCCTTATTTTATTTGTCAATGTTCTCACTAAGTTAGTTATTGTTATCTTTATTTGCAAATGTATGCTTCGTATTGACGTTCGTATCGTACAGTGCGAGAGTACGTCAAGGTACGTCTATTGAATGTCTATTAAAGGTTTATTGCAAAATGTGTAAGGTGCTTAAGTTTGCTTGTTATTTAATTTTAACTGTGATATTTTAGTTCGTCACATATTTATTAATATATTTAGTTTATTTACAGCCTTTTTATAATTCTTTTTGTATTTATGCACCTCTAAAATTACCTAGGATGTTGGTATTTTAATATGCGTACGTTAATATTTCCGGACAACTTATAATACAATGTAGATAGGAGTAGTCTATTGTTACAAGACTTAACGAGAAAACTGAAATAAATTTCTTTGCACTTGTAAGTTAAGCGAAAAATGCACAAGTATTAAACAATCAAATAGGGCACAATCTTGGTCTGGTAATAGGGAGTTTTCGAAAATCAAATTGTTTCCATCAAAATACATATGTATAGCTGATTTTAAATTTTGCACATAAGGGAATATCACAATATAAAATCTACCCTACGATAAAGGACACTACGTATACCTATTGTATGCAATTAAGATGCATAAATTTTAGAATTTTTAATGACGATGATGATTTATTATTATAATATCGAAAAGATCATTAGATAATGATTATACGTACAAAGTTTTTTGGTATTTACTTTTTTTGAAATAGGAAGATATTTCTCTAAGGAAAATCTGTCTTAAAACTTTAGACATCATTTTCTTAAATAATTTTTTTTTGTGATAGATTTACGATTACGAATTTTAAAAGTAGGTGGTAGTAGTGATAAAATAATTGAAGTCCGGTTTAAGATACCTACTAGTATTTGAAAAAAGGATCAAAACAGCTTAATTTCATTAACATGATCATTTATGAAGTGTGCGAATACGCGGCACATAGTGCCTCAAGGTAATTTTCGTTACAATAACTTTTAATGTTCACAGCCGCGTCGATCGTTCTCCGACTGCTCACTTTATATAAAACAAAGCTTAATTGTTGTCGCAATATTGCAAAATGGGATGGGCTTACGCGATGTGACCAGCCGCCGCCAGGCGACGCTCCGAGGCCCGCGTGCGGGGTGGCACGGGACGGCGAGTGGCGCCCTGCGGACCGGCCGTCCGCAGTGCGCGCGCCGCGCCCGCGCCGCCTTTCACCAAGGCTGAGCGCGCTCCGCCGGCGTTCCCACCCGCTCGCACCCTCTCGACCTTTCCACCTCTCCCGTCCCACCGACCTCTCCTTGAACCCACCAGCGCTTCCGCTTCGTGGTACTGATCCGACTAACAAAGCGACGCGGGCGATGGACGAACGAGCGTCTAGGAAACACCTTGACGATCGACCATCCAAACGCGCGTCCGTCCACCCACTATCATTTATACGTTAATTTACTTATATACACCCTGCCTACACAACACTACTGACATATTTACCTCCCTACACGAATAGATGTTATTTTTACACCAAAATTGATTCAATAGGTAATCTTAAGATATTCTATTACATTTAAGACATTGGCTTTTGATTCTGTAAATACTGACATAGATACATACAACTATCTACTATAAATGTAGCTTTTTTAATTGTAAAAATGTGTAGGAATAGCTCTGTACAAACACTGGCATAATCGACATACACATTTCACATTTTAATGACGTGTGACAGCGCGATGTCGGGCGACTGGGCGCGCTGGACGCTCATTCGGTACGTGCTTGCAGGTGATTGCGGTGGTATCGATCCTCTTCATCGTGCTGTCCACGATAGGGCTCACTCTCAATACGATACCTCAGATGCAAGTGTACGACGAAAAGGGCACGCCCATGGATAATCCACAACTGGCTATGATTGAGGCCGTGTGCATCACGTGGTTCACGCTCGAGTATGTCTTGCGGTTTAGTGCATCGCCGGACAAGTGGAAGTTCTTCAAGGGTGGACTCAACGTTATAGATTTACTAGCTATATTGCCCTATTTCGTATCTCTATTCCTACTCGAAACGAATAAAAACGCGACTGACCAATTTCAAGATGTTCGTCGAGTTGTACAAATATTTCGTATAATGCGTATATTGCGCATTTTAAAACTCGCTCGACACTCTACCGGGCTGCAGTCGCTCGGCTTTACGCTCAGAAACTCATATAAAGAGCTGGGATTGCTCATGTTGTTTCTTGCGATGGGGGTGCTCATATTCTCGTCGCTGGCGTACTTTGCTGAAAAGGAAGAGCCGGGGACTAAATTCATTTCCATCCCGGAAACGTTTTGGTGGGCCGGCATCACCATGACCACAGTCGGATACGGTGACATTTACCCCACGACCCCGTTGGGCAAGGTCATCGGCTCAGTTTGCTGTATTTGCGGCGTGTTGGTAATTGCGTTACCCATCCCTATTATCGTCAACAATTTCGCCGAGTTTTACAAGAATCAGATGCGGCGAGAGAAGGCGCTCAAGCGACGAGAGGCGCTCGAGCGCGCCAAGCGTGAGGGCTCCATCGTTTCTTTCCACCACATTAACTTACGTGACGCGTTCGCCAAGAGCATGGACCTCATCGACGTGATCGTCGACACAGGTCAGTATCGTGTAGTCCATTTCCCGCTGTCGCTTCTCCATGTCATGTGTCCTTCGCTGGTTAGTGTAACTCGTTTTCACTATGCACGCATGCTTCTCGTGCTCTGTGCCTCATTTCGTATTTGTGTTACTGACTGCAACGAATGTTGTTGTATCTAAATGTGTGCACGTCGCATAGTTAGCTCTCCGGACTCGCAGGCATATCGAAAATCAAACAGTTCACGTTACATCGCAGCTACAGCTATTTTCACTCGTTCCTTCCAAAGAGGTACACTCAGAGTGTTTTATTCCTTGTCTTCAGGTGACAAGTGCGTCCTCATTGAGGCAAGAGACGACGCCAGATGAACTACTTACTACTATCGCACAGTCGTCATACCCGACCCCTTATTATTATATTCGTAGCTTGGGGTCGGGTTCGCGTCGCGTGTAGCTTGCGATGTGCGACGAAGACACTTATCTAAGGTCGATTACATTGTCAGCGTAAGCCTAACGCTTCCTAGAACTAACATTCATTTCTTCTGTGGACTGTCCGTTGTGTGTGTATCCGGAGGACGCTGGATTTCTTATTGTTCGTGCGGAATGTGTGTTGTGTAGTTCACGTCGCTATTTAGTGCCATATGTTAACAATGTTTTTGTGAGTCGTCTGCTTTGAAATATATAATCCTGTTGTTAACGAAAACGCTTGTCGGAAATTTGCCGAAGAAGACATAGAAACGTTGCTACTTAAGATGGTGTGTCTCCAGGACACAACTTGTCGCAGGCGGACGCGACTAGCTTGGAAGGTGAAGCCCCCGCCATCACCGGCTGCTACAAGCAGTACGAACACGCCATGGGCAATAGGATACCGCAAGGCGTTGACCCTCCTCAGGTAAGCTGCTCCACCACAACCAAGGACACGTCCATTAGTACCAAATTTATCAATAATGACGCTTGCTATCAGTACCCATATTTAACTTTCTAATTACACTATTACTTACAATGCTTCATCGCAAATTTATATGCTTTTGTATAGATTTTATACCTACTTTAATTTTATGTGCATTAATCTTTATATTAATTTTATTATAGCGCACTCATTCATACTATAAAAAAGTATTGTACTGACATTGTTGTTAAAACTTAAGATCGTAGTTTCAGAGCAGTCCTATGAAAGAGCGTCGCTTCTCAACCGAAGGCCTAGGCACGCCGGAAACGCGCTTGCTTATAAACCCTGAACCAAGCCCAGTAAGGATTGCTCTACTTGGAATTTTAGTAGCTTCGCTTCGTATACACTAATATTAATTAACGAATCGTGAAATTTGTTACCGAACATTGAAACGTGAAATTTCATAAGAGTTCTTTATACCTGATACCTACAAGGTGAAAGTAATTTTTGCGAAGTTTTTATACTTTTTATGCTTCTAGGTAGGTATTTTGGGATGTTTGAGAAAATAATATTTACTTCAGGCTTATGAACTTTCACGTTAGATTAGCCAAGCAATCTATGCTGCCCATTTAAACACTAAAATAACTAATATGATTAAACTTTCAAAAGCATGTGTTAACTTTGTTACGATCGGAACTGACTCATCCAACATTCTCAATGATAAGTTACTAACGATTTTTTATGTTTATCTAAATACTGGGTTAGTTCGATATCGACCGTTTCTACGTTTCTAATAGCAAGATAAAATAATCGTATCATGACTGTTTAGTCCGACCAGGAATCTTCAATAACCACTAATATTTCTCTTTTCTAGGAAAAGAAGATGGCTGACAAACAGCTTGACTTGGATCAGCTGCCTTCTGAGTTTGAATGTTGTTTTTGCACGTTCAAGGTACTAAGCACTAATACAGGCCGATTCCGAATGTTATACTTATCTAACCATGTCTATACATACCCGTACCAACTGATTTTATGTTACACTATTAATTCCATTTCAATGATTTTTACTAACATTTAGCGTACAGATGTAAGTATCTAATTACATTACTTACAACACTATTCTGTATTATTTTTCTCCTCTAAATCGTAGTACCTTTATCTAAAGCACTTTAGATTATATCTGTATTATATAAATACCTTTATATTGTAGGCATTCCACACAATATTGCACTTAATTTTCACATTGTCAATAATATTTTTTGTTGAAATCAAGTGTCCGGTTTTTCAATTATATATGGTAAGTTCAAACGAACTTGAAAGGATTTTAAACGTTCTTATTTTAAAAATAAAAAAAAATCTACATGTAATTAAACCTTTTTTTGATTGTGTAGTAGGTCTAACAGTTTTATAACGGAGGTACCTGTCAAAATTATTTATAATAAGTTTAACATTGGTTACAAAATTAAATTTTTTTCCTCAGGTTATTATTGGTAGATTTTAACCTTACTACATGTAAATTGAAGTAACAATTGTAATGGTCGTAGTGGAGGATTGTGTAGTTAAAATGAGCGATGTATCTTTATGAAGTTGATATTTCTCTGTGTAGGGTTACAAGGAATTCATAGACGCTGAACAGTTAATGCCGATGTCGACCTCGGACCTGAGGCAGCCGGTGTGTGTGGAGCTGGCGTGCCTGCAGCGGCATCCTGCGCCGCGTGCCTTGCCTGAAGCAACACCAAACAGCCTGGATAGCCCTGGTAAGCATCACTTGCTGCTATTTTTCTTAAATCACTTACTTTACCGCGCTCTTTATTCTAACTTTCTTTATTGTGACAGAAAAAAATAAAATAAATTTACGAATTATTGGATCAATAATCTATGTATAGAAAACCTGTCTAGCTATTTGTAGTTAGGTGTAAAATGTAAATTTATTTAGTTGTGATATCTAAGGATGGCTCTACACCTATTTATGTTGAGACATCTGTTTGATGTAAAGCAGGTTCGTTTATTTTATACAATGTTCAGACAATTTAAGTTTTAGTAGTCGGTGTAATCCACAGCACTATAGCACAATCCAGCACTCACCTAGTAGGTACCTTATCGTGTGCGCGCGGCACACATCCCTGTTTAATATTGACGTGCGCAGCTCCAAGTGCGTCTTATGTCTTACGTTGCAGATACATTTGCATCATGCCTTACGCACCCTTTTCCTTCAGAGGGCGACATCGCATGCGAGAACGACTCGTCAAACTTGTATGTGAATCCTCTGGACGGTAGCGGCGGCGCCGGTGCCGGTGGAGGTGAGGGCGGGGTATCAGCGGAGTTTAACGGTGTGCGCAAGAGCGCTTCGGGGGACGTGTTGTGTGCGAAAGGTTCGCAGGGCGAAGGTTCGCCGCGCGGCTCGCGAGGCAGTATGGGGGAGGCCGATGCGGGCGACGCTGCGGACGCTGACACCGCTCAAACGGGACTTCCGCTCCCTGGTGAGGAGGCGTTCCCGGTTGCTGGTCTGTCCCCTGACGATACCAAGCCCAAACACAGAAAAGCCCGTTTCCAGCAGGTCAGTCTGCGCCGCCTCCACCGTGACTCACGTCTCGGTTGCACGGGAGCGCACAGCGTCACACCCGAGTAGTGACAGTTACAAACATACGAATAGCACTAACATGGCGCTTAACCGGTACACCAGTCTCGTATGTTAATGCTCGTCGGTAGTTATTTGCACGGTGTAGTATAAAGTGGTAGAAGTCCCTGGGAAATGCATGCTGTTACTCGATTTGAATCATTTTTAAGAATGTTAGACACTTAACCTTGTAGGTATTTAGAAGTTCTAAAAGATAGGTTGGATTAGGAGAAGTGTTAATATCATTTGCAGGAATGGCCGGAGGAGGAGAGAAGACCTCCGAGAGGAATTGCAACGAGAATCATTAACCATCACATCCTCTTTGGTGAGTAAATAATTGAATAAAATGGAAAGTAAATAAATTCATCACCATCATTTTGCGGTCCACCGCTGGTTGTAGGTCTCCCCATGTTTGCGTCAAATATCCTGGTTTTCCGCAATCCTCATTCAATAATTTTATTACTGTTCTTTCTTATCATTTATTCACGTGATAAGTGGAAGTAATAATGTTATTTTAAAATTTGGCTAATTCTACGAGTAAAAAACATAAATAAAATTTAAACTGAAAAAATACTAACTTTGTTGGTAACTTCAACCTCGTGGGCCGATATTAGCTTAGTATGGATTTCCTCCGTAAACGTTCCATGGAAATTCTAGGAAAAAAATGTTTCAGTATGTTGCTGAATAACTTCTATATTTTCCTGTGTATATCCCGTAAAATCTGTTTAGCCGTTCCAGAGATTCGACCGGACAAACAAAAAGACATAGACAAGAATTTAAAAAAAAGGTTGTCTGAGTAGGTATAAATTTGTGTAGACTGTACAGGCACTTGAAAAATACAGGGAAATCGAAAATATGAAAAAACAATACAATCACAGACAGACAATTCAATTTTAATTATTAAGATAGAAGATACTAATTATTTACAACTTTAAAAAAATAATAAAATAATGTATTACCTTCTCGTTGTGACATTACAGGTAAGAATGGCAACAAGCGAAGCGGAAGTGGATGGACGCTAGAAGGCGACTCTCGATCTCGTTCTATTCTTAAAAATAAAGAATCACGAGGCACCGACAGCGAACTGCTGCTACAAGAAACCACTTCGCTCGGTGCCAATGTGAGATTTTTTTTTTATTTTAATAACTTCTTAATGTAAAATTGCGAAATAAGTGACGTTACGGTAGGATCTTCTATAAAAGGGGTTAGAAAAGGACATACTTAAATTATTCATTGCGTATAAAAATCTATTACCATTAAAAACAGGTAATTTTATCTGCTTAGAAATTCGGTAATAATTCATTGAATTGACTTGCAATAATTATGACGTCACAGTACCTGTTTGTCATAATAAATCTATGAAGACAATACGTTTTGCCTGTTCATTATAATTATCTCAATTGATTTGTTATCTTTTTATCTAATTGCTTATGCGACTACAAAGTTGATCACTGTTGATCGATACTCTATTTAGACCGTAAAAGCAGCGCGTTTGTGCGGTTACAGTTTTTGTTTGTTTATAAAGAACAAAAATGGGTTGGTTTTCAATTTTATATTTTTTCATTCCAGGGAGATTCAGGCAGTGAATCTTCGCCGATTCGACTGAAAGACTTCAAAGGGCAGAATCACAAGGGCGGCACAGAGAGAGGCAACTTGGTCTCTTAAGTGGCAACGCACAAGCACCGCCCCACCCGCCTGCACCAAATTCTAGGACGCCACTTCGCTACATTAAATACCTTACATTGTTAAATAATTAGAACGCAATAATAAAGAAAATAATTTTAACATATCATTGAGCGATTGTGACAGCTTGTTAAATATAGACGATTTTCATTTGTAGATTTACTTATATATATTGTAAAAATATTACGTAATGTAATTATCGTTCATTCCAATCGAAAAGTTGAAAGTACCTATTTGTTAAGTTTTTTACGTGCAATTATTAATTGCTAATTCTAATTTTAAGCTATATAGTTTGTACAGCATAGTTGATGAAAAAAAGCAATTATTAAAATTAAAGATTTTCGAACGCGGTGGAGACTTTATTTCATCACCTTTTAGTCTATGTACCTACCTTCTACGTGTAGGCATTAGAAATATAGACACACTAGCGTGTGTGTCACAATGTAGGGTGTACCTCGCGGATTTAAATAACTCTTTTGGATTATAAACGTACTTGTGTACCTCAGTGTACCTATCCTAAAAATCTATTTACCTCATTCTATGCATAGATTTAAAATAAAATAGGTGCACCCGCAATCCTGACGTCAGGTCCGCGGGTCAGCATATGTAGCTAAGTAAATTGTACATGTAGATTTGGTACCTCTTGTGTACCTGCAAAATCATATATTAAATAAAAAATAGTAAGGTTGCTGAGAAAATTTAAAAGTTTTCTTTCACAATTATAAAAACATACGCAATATATTTT
>DWPP01000632.1:0-10625 GCA_018251735.1 Eantis mithridates tamenund
ATTATATAAAAAATATCCCACGACAGCATATATCTATCTTTTAAGGTTAGCTCACTATAACAAAAAGTAACTATTCCGCGCGGATGGAGTCGCTGGCGAAAAGCTAGTATAATATAAGGGGCAACAAGGCTCCATTCCGTTCCACACGTTCTTCTGATATAAAAACGCTGTAAAAAGTCCTTTTAGTTTTAAAACATTATCAAGGTAAGTTCTAGGTATATCATTATGAAGATCATAGAGGATGTACTTACCAGTCCCTAAATGAATTAAATAAAAGAAAATAAAACTAAAAATAAAATGAAAAAGGTACTCATGTTATCTTTTACTATTTATTATTTTATATTACAGTGAGAAATAACGTATACGATTGAAAGTGAAGTTTGGAGAATAAATTGTATTAAAAGTATTGTTAGGTTAATTGGTACTTTGGTAAGTTGTAATTATACATTAATAGAACATATCCTATACTTGTTTTAGAAATTATGAATAAATATCTGAATAGGGAATAAACGTTTTTTATAGTTTATTATGCGAGTTTTTTGTGAGAGTACCTACATTCCTGCGTCTAAAATACTATCTATGCTTAAAATATTTTGCGAATACTTCACAAAATTAATAAAAATAAACGAAACAGACAATATGCAAAATTGCTAACATTTTCAGTAACGTATACTACATATCTATATGTAAATACGTAAACTAGAAACTACACCCGTGTACCCCAATATGCCCTCATACAAATAGTTGTAAATTCTAAACTCACATAGGTATACACATATGGGTATTATGACTACATTAAAGACCTATAAAACAAAACTTAATTTTCGAAAAAGATAGCCTAGTTATACTTAACTCTAGCAAAGCATTTTCATCCTATATCGAAAACAACAATCCATGTTACTTGCATGAATATCACGAATCCACAGGGCTAGACAATTACCTAAATGACATGAACGGTAGTGCACATGAAGTTATTTGCCAAGGTTAATCCGTGTCTAGGGCACGCACGCAACATTGGTACGCTGCCGTGAATTGTGGGGCTTCTGTCACTGAAGCTGAAACACGGACACGGCCAACCGTCACTCATAGTAGGTATTATCGATATTATGCAAGAAAAAACAGAACACACGCTTACGTGGTAAAGATTATGAATATGCTTCTTCAGTATACTGTACGGGGAAGTAAACATCAAATAAGGAATCCCTAACGCGGTTGAGAACATTTTGATGGGCGCAATGGGCCAGCGTGGTAGCTTCTGGTATTAAACCCACATTACATAATAAAAATATAATTATGTTAAGTTACTATCTATCATAGTTGAAAAGGGAATATCTTTGTAATAAAATCAATTAAGTGGAAGAAATATGCATTTTTATTAAGTTAAGACAAAAGACAAATAAAATACTAATAAAACCAGTAATTACCAATTAGGTAATCATCAAGAGTAACAAGGTATTCCAAAACGATTAATAAGGTTGAAAATTTTGTAATAACTTTTTACCATCTAGACAAAAAAGCAAAATACTCCCTCTCAATGAAGTAGACCCTTAATAAATACTTACCTACAACTGTTCATCTTATAAATTCGACCGTAATGGGTATTTTTATGATATATTTCGTCAATAATTTATTTAATTACTTAACTCAATTTAGATATCTAAGTGGTCCAAACACTTAAATTTAATATTCAATTTAAACTAAAGAACAGGCCCTTAGTAGGGAGGAAGCTGGAAAAGGAGACAATTGCAAAATTTAAACTTTCATAAACACAACCAAATCGCAGGATAGACCTAGATCGCCAGGATACAGCGATATACAGGAAGGATGATCATATGACAAGCTACTAGGAAGGCGTGGGAGGTAGAAAGCTAAACGTGTGCCAATTGGGTAGTTGACACCGTACAATTAGTTTTAAGACACGGTTCGGGGACTTGACCGGTTCTCATGAAGTTTATTACACGGCAAAGCAACGTTTGCCGGGTCAGCTAGTTTTACTATAAATTATTTAATTTATTTTCTTTCTAGGATTTAATGTATGTACAAAAAATAGTGCACCCTACTTACTTCCGCTTTGCTTAAGTAGCTTTTTAAAAAGGAACGTTTATTATACTTTCCTAATTTGAGATTTCATCGATTCTCCGTAATCTCTGCCTTGCATTTTAAACTAAAGCATCTCATTCCCGCCAGTTCCAAAACATACTCAAAGAATACTAAGTCTCTGTGACCTCATGGCAAGAAATTATAAGACTATCTCATTTAGTTCTGTTGCGAAATGAGCCAACTATAATACGGAAAGAAACCATATGTATGAAGATTGTAACTAACTATAGTGTAATATAATTACAATAATATAATTATATAGGAATCATGCTGAGTCTTACATTTATAAACAAACGACCATTCAGACGACATTATGGTAGTAGTAGCCCAGGGCCACACAAATACACGATACGCCCCTGCTCATGTCGACCAAAGCTGAACTGAATAAGCTTTTCTATATTTATAACTAGCTGACCCGTTCCTGATTTTATATTCCTGATCCCTATATCCCTATACAGGGACAGAGAATGCGACTTTGTTTTATACTATGTACTGATAACTAAGCAGAAAATACCTGTGCAGGCCACTTGATGTTAAGTGGTCACTGCGGAGTATTACCTCCAATAAAGTAGAATAGTTAAGATATGAGGTCGTAAACGGATGGTCGCCTCAAATTATAGAAATCCCCTTCTTCCCAATCTCAAGCAATTTACCTGCTTCACTGTAGGTATGAAACCGTGATACCTCCATGAGCGAAATGTACAAGCTCTACTACACGCTACAAGCCTAGGATGTATTCATATGAAATCAGTCATCACTACTCACTACATTGTATAAAACGAAGTCGCATTCTCTGTCCCTATATCTTTATGTATGGTTAAATCTATGAAACTACGCAACGGATTTTGATGCGGTTTTTTTAATAGATGGGCTGTTTCACCAGATAGGTTTTTGTCTATAATACATGCATAATACAATGGAGGAATTGTTTATATGGCAGAGCAACGTTTGCCGGGTCAGCTAATCTTCTTCTATACTTATAATAAATCTGTAGAGAGGTCAATTCTGTACATGAAATAAATAGTTATTTTGGAAATATATTTCATGTACAGTTTTTTTCATTCATTGACCTCTCTACATGAAATATATTTCCAAAATAACTATAAGGGGGTGTTTAGGGATCGACACTGATACCAAAAATGCAATCAGTAAAATTTTTATCTGTCTGTCTGTCTGTATAACCGTTATAGAAACAAAAACTACTCAACGGACTTTAACGAAACTTATTACAATTATTCATCATACTCCTGAGCAGCTTATAGTATACTTTTCATCACACAACAATCAATAGGAGCAGAGCAGTGAAGGGAAATGTTGGGAAAACGGGAGAAGTTACTCCATTTTTTACGTTTCCGTCGCGAGTGCAACCTTAATGGTTACAGCTACACAGAAATCGTGTACGATGAAAATGTTCTCCCTAAAATTAAGTACATAAAGAATGTCCCAAGACAGCATATGTCTATCTCACGAGGACGAAGTCGCTGACGGAAGCTAGTTAATACATCAGTAGAAGAAATTACTAATAAACATTTCACATCATTGGTATCATAACTACATTTACTACAAATCTTGTTTTACCAAGTTTCAGATATGTATTATAAACGAACAGACTTATTTATTAATTGTTTGCGTGTGTAAGTACGTGTAAATTACCAATCAATATCATTCGCTTATTGCGCTAAACGACTTCAACCGCAATGAATTCGACCTTGGCGTTGCAGACGTGGAAAAACGCCGCTTGGTATTTAGTTTCTGAAGACGTATAGATTTTTCACAATATATTTTAATTTAGATCGATGTATTGATAATTATTTACACGATACTAAAACACGAGTAAACTATTTTTTTTAATTTTCGTTTGTCTGTTTGTATGGGCAACATCTAGAATAGCTGAATAGCTTTTAATGGAACTTAGAAGGATATTAAGGGCTAAATATACTCGACTGTCTATTCCGGAATTCCATAGATCTGAATTTACGCAGAAGCAACCGCGTCTGAATCTATCACGCGAACGAATTCGCGGCTATTACCAGCATTGAATGTAAGATGGTAAAAAACGGACTGTTCCTTCTCAAAATTTCACGCGAAGCGAGTACAACTTGTTTAATATATTTCATATTATACTCCTCCGTTTGTCTTAGAACTTATTATTATTATTTTATATATTCGACATCGTTATCAAATACTTAAATATCAGATAATGCTATTGTAAAAGTACCTACATACGACGACGTAATTGATTACTATTGATAAGTGACAGGTTTCCCCTTTACAAACCGAATTGGTGTACAGATGAAAGTTAGGGATCTCAAGTTTCGGAGATCTTCAACAAGAGCATTTATCGATAACAGTAGATAGTAAATCTATGCTAATATTATAAACCTGAAGAGTTTACTTGAATGTGCTAATTTCAGGAACTACTGGTCCAATTTGAAAAATTCTTTCAGTGTTATATAGCCCATTTATCGAGAAAGGCTACATAAGCTATATTTCATCACGCTAAGATCAATAGGAGCAGAACATAATACAGAATATTTCAAAATCGGGTATTTTTATTCTTCATAGACGAAGTCAGGCTAGTAAAAAATAAAAAAGGAAGCGAAAGAAGATATAGCTCATAGCTATGAGTAAGAGCTTTCACTAATCATGTAGCACCATAGAGATCTTCCAAAAATTATGTCACATGATAAGGATAAGGGATGTCTACAAAGTGTGACAAATGGTCTGAAGGGTCCTAAATTTTCATAACATTTTAAAATATTATTTTTCTACTTATTTGTTTATCTTTATTGATTTGATATAAGGATCACATTTAATCATCAGTATGTATTTGTTTTTTTTTTACTTAAAAAACAAAGCTTCATAAAATTTGCCAGGCAGGTTTTTCCAAAGAACAAACTTTCATTTTCCATTTAATGAAAAATAAAATGTAATAATACTTAGAATTATATGGACATATATTACTGATAGACTAGACCAGAAAACTGGTACATGCCTTAAAGCCTTCCAATTTTTACTCACCCATTGGACATACAGACACAAATGATGGTGATTCAATATTTTTTTTAAATAAGGATAAAACATAGTTAGTCCAAGTTTACCAAATCAGGCCTATATAACCATTTTTTGCCATCAATCAAAAAGCTTGTGGTTCAATTGGTGAGTAGAGGCCAGTGGCACTATTATTTGAGGTGACCATCTTAGACACTATGATTAGCAATGCATCTTCGGATAGGAATTTAATTATATTCAAGGTTGTTTAATTAACATCAGGTAATCAGTACTCAACGGGCACAGGACCGGGCAGAGTGGAGTACACTAGGGGAGGCCTATGACCAGCAGTGGACTTTTAAAGTCTTATGGATAAATGAATTAGGCATTAGCACTCATCTGCTTCTAAATTCAAAAAAATCCAAATACTAACCTTCTTCAACAAATCTGGTCTGGATGGCAGTGTGTGCATGGCCAGTGTCGCTGCCTTTCTGATGTACCAAGGATGAAACTCAGCCAGTGTTTCATTGTAGGAGCACTGACAAACAGTACATGTGTTGGTGCCAAGTTCTCCATCACTGAGACGCTTTAGGAAAAGACGGATAAAATCTGCAATAGATTATTTACTCAGAGTAATTGTAGTCTAACAATGCAGTATTGCTAAAATTAATAAGAATGAAGAACATAATTTTCCCACCAAAGGGCTTACAAACATATTCATATAATACAATAAATAATGTATTTCATGTTATGTTACTTTTCCTTTCAGGAAAAGTTGGAATGTGGATGACCTCTTTATGTATTTTATTTTAAACAATGAGTGACATATGTAGGTCACCTGATGTTAAGAGGAAATGTTCATAGGAAAAAAAGCATTAGCAGATTTAAACCACAGAGCACCTATCATTTTTTAATGTTAAGTACAAATAATTGACTAATTATAACATGATTTGCATACTATGATTTACAACAAAACAAAGAGAGAAATACCTAAAAGTTCTCCAGAACTTTTGGGAAGGCATGTGAAGATCTGCAATTACTTAGTATATGGTGTGTGCTATGGCCTAAGCACTTCTTACATATGAGAAGTCTTGGACCCAACAGTGAAATGGGTGGCTGATAATGGTGATTGTATATTAATTGTGATAAGCAATGAATATTAAGTAAAAAGTTGTTACATACCCAAGCCCCTATGCAAACGCAGCATTGTCCTCGAACCGGAAACAAAGCCATTCTTATCATGCAAATTTGTCTCCTTCTCGTAAGTCATCATCTTTTTAAAAGATTCATAGTATATTGCATCTTCGCCAGTCCGAAGTTTCTCCATGACCTTAATCTTGCTCTTCACGTCGCTACTCACGAACGAGAACACTGTCCCGATGAGATTCAAAAATCTAAAATAATTTTTGAATTAGATCACATCCATATGGAAAAGAAAAATACTAATAGTTAAACTCGTACTTAGCTAGTTCGTTGTAACCGTCTATGTAGGCCTCTATAATCACATCGTCCTGCTCTTTTAAACTGTTTCGAAAACATTGGTGCACGTAACGCAGGTCCAAGTTGTTTTCATTCGACATTTCTTTCAAGAATTTTAAGTTACACGTAAATTAATAATTAGCTAGACTTCGCCTCAAACAACGTCCAATTGACGTTTGATCACTCAGTAGTATTTCTTTTTCCTTTTGTAAAAGCTTTGTCTTGACTGGTGTCTATGGTTGGTTTCTGAGCTCCACTGAATTCAACAAACCGCGGAAACGAGGACACTAACAAAATGTGTTCTTGGGTATCTAATAAAACAGGATAGTTTTTTATATCTTTTATTTTTCTATTAGAATGAATTCTCCAAACATGTTTGTACACATAATAAAAATGGAATAATAAGCTAAATAAATTGAAAAATAAATGTCATACAACATTTTTTTCTATATTCATAGACTATAATAAATTTAATCTGCGATGCACGTCATGCACTAATATATTTTTTGCGATTTCGGGATTGTATTTATTTATTTGATGGGAGCTGGTTGAAAGTTAAACAATAATAATTTTATTATATTTAGTTGCTTGTTCGTAAATTTCTCATACAAGTCTTACCGTGTTTCGTGAAGTTACGTTTAACAGTGGATAAGGATTAAAATATCGCTTAATCCGGTAAGTCAGATTAAAAATAGACGAATACAGATATACTAAAAAATATTTAAATATTTTTTATTTTAATGTGTAGGTATTTTGAAATTTATTCAGAGTTGATAATTTTTTTGTTAGTATCTGCTGCTCCATAACCAAAAGATCCAATTAAAACGATAAATTACATCATAGGTACTGTTTCTACTTGTTAAGGAGATAATTCGAGTGATAATTACATCTTTTGTTTACTTTCATTTTTCATAAATAATTGCCGAATTATACAAATGTTTGTCTTTGTTTTGATTTCAAAGCTATCCAATATCATGTTAATTGCGTAGTTTATTCTTTCATTGATTATTTCAAGAGCCTACAAAACAGTATTACTTATATTATCGCTTATTTGTATGAATAAAGTTCTTCTAAATATCGCTTTCTAATAAGAGCTCTAGGACCATATAAACAGTCATTAAAAGGAGAATATACGAATTTAATCAATTATAATTCTCAAAGCAACAAATTTTTTGCATCACAATATTCTTAAACAGTAAAACCTGGATACTAAAAATTATGTATTTAGTAACATTTGTATCCCTTGATTTAAACAGGTTTAATGCATAATGACCACAGCACAAGATAATGCAGATGACGATTCCTTCATCCTAGTCCTCGGTACATCCCCCGGAGCAAGTATGGATATAGAAAAGAACAGCATTGAGAATGGATTGCTGGACAAGTCACAGATAGAGGATGCCATGAAAGATATGTCGCTGGAAGCGAATATGGCATTTAAGGCGCAGTTCCAGCTTGGTGAAAGTGTATGTACTAAATTTTTTTACCGTACTATCATTAATAACCTATTTGCAAAAGTTAGGATTGCCCAGTTGCAAACCTCAGGTCATACTACACTGATTAAGAATGGATTGCTATGATTAGTAAATTTCATATGCCTTTAGTATTTGTTACTATACCATTGTTAACACCTCTGTCCCACTGTTGGGAATGAGTTTTATGTTGATATGAGAAGAGCTTAGGCCATTGGCCAGTAATCTTTCAGGGGAACTGTTAGGTATGCAGGTTGCCTTACTATATTTTCCTTCATAGTGAAGCATGCATGTAATAAAAATGTGATAATTAGATTCTACTGTAAACATAACTTTAAAAAGATGTGCTAGGTTTTGAAGTGATTCACACCAAAATGTGAATCTGATCGTTAAAATTTGATTAATATCTAGCCTTAGGCAAATTATTTTTAAGAGCTATTTATGATACTGACAAATAATATGCTGCATTTATTTAATTTTAAAACCTTTGTTAGCAACCAAAATCTCATGCATAGTACAGAAAATTTTATGGATTGTTTGTAACTATGCAAAATAATTTCTCGTATTATGGCCAAAAACATTTTTTTTATATTGCCAGAGTAATTTCATAGATTACTCAACGTCGCGAAATCGTCTTTTTTTAGAATTTTCTCAGCTATCTTCATCTGAATGTAAATTACATATTACTTTGGAATAAATTTCCTTCACGTTGTTGTCAATCGCGCCATAATAACAAGAGTCTGCGTTACAATTACATGAGTAGACATTAAGACAGACAGACAGACAAACGCGACACTCAATTTTTTGTAAATTATATTAATATGCATTCAAGCAGCGGGTCTGTAATGACGATGGTGTTTTTATCTATTTGAAATTAGTCATTCGGTCATTACAGAAAGTACCTGTCTATAAAAATTCGAGATTTTTCGATAACACTTGTTCCGATATGACGCAAAAACCGCTTTAATGGGGAAATGTACCTAACGCTAATAGTTCTATTGTCTTATTCATAAGTATTTGTAATCGAGTTCTTATGTAGATAATGTTTATTCGAGGGGAATCTTATGAAAGGTATGGATTAAAGTTGAGATACCGGGTTTTTATCCGCACTAAAACCCCTCTTGATGACCTTCGCGTTTGGGGGCTTCGAAATCTCATGTGGAACACGTTGCCTTTTTTGGACACAGGCTCTCCCTAGATGGACTACGTGGTCACGACGGCATGGGGCCGTTGTCTTTCCTAGGTTTATTCATAGTCAAAGTCTAAGGGTCATCCTAGCAGTCTACAATCCTGAATCCCCCGTTTAGCCACCTTTGAGCACAAGCAGAAGAAACAATCTAAGTCCACCAAACGCCAAGACTCTGGCCTTGGTCGAAGCCAGGGTACCATTTTTAGGATTCCCTACGATAAAATGTTTCATATCGAATGATTTCTAACTATTTAAACCTTTACTTAAAGATAAAATTTATCAGTGTATAAGTTATAATGATAACGATTCAGACTCATAGAAACTAGGATATCCTGGATTGTGGGCGCCATGGACACACACAAATACAACAACACAAACACCAAGATAAGAAGCAAAAATTGGAACATCATACAAATTTCTGCTCCGCTGGGAATCGAACCCAGGACCTTTCAAACGGCAGTCCGGTATTGTAACCACTACGTCATAGTGGTTGTCAAGGTTGGCAAGAAAACTAAAGATAATGGAGTCGCGAGCAAAATGTAGTTTAATCCGAAGAATCTGTATTTACCTTCTGAATATTTAAGCTTATTCCTTAACATTATTACAAGTACCGTTCACTTAAGACGAAGGTTAACTATGTTGAAGGTTGCATTTAAAAAATATATTTTACGTGTACATTTCGAACTTTGATCCCTTTTATGCATTTAGTTTTTTTCCGTTTACGTAAAGGATGTTAATTGGAACCCTATTAATATGCCTTTGCTGCACACAAGTCACAAGGCTCTATTTCTTAAATGGAAATAGGTATATCTTCACGCCAGGTCCCTTACGGGGTAGGCATAGAGCACAGAGTGCCAAATATCCTTACAGACCTGCCGTGCTTCTTCCACATTAATTACTCTATACATGCACGCCGGTAAATAGGTAGACGGCTATACACAGAATGCATGCATTATTGTGCCGTTCACAACCAGTAGAAGAAGTAATCATAAGAAATGAAAACTTTAATTACACACACACACATATCTTCACTTCCTTAATTACTATCTATCTAAGTGCCAAAGTGTGACATATAATAAAATTAACCAATACACTCTGTAATAAATCGCGTTAATATCGCTCGGTAAGCCGTGATAGCTTAGTTGGTTTGATACTGGTTTCACTTTCGGTGGGTCCGGGTTTAAACCCTAGAGTACGCAACAAACGTGCTTAGCGGGGAAGAAAGAAGCTTAATGTCATTCGTAACGTTTTAACCCTTTCGGGTTTTTTTACATTAACCTCTCCCCCGTGCATGATTGAATAAAAATCACCAATTCAAACCGTCCCATATTAGTGTAGTATAAATGGTTCTATGAGGATATGAATCCGGTCACAGATAGCAAACGATGTCGATA
>DWPP01000633.1:0-10619 GCA_018251735.1 Eantis mithridates tamenund
CTAGATGAGCATAATAATATAGTATATTTTAACGCAAGGCTAGTACGCAAAAATGTCTGTTTTTTATATAAGTATTAGTTAACCTATACATACGTAGTATTAACACCATACCATTTTATTTCTTTAAGAGTAAGTTCAACCTCAGACGTGACGGAGTTGGACAAGATCGTGTTAACCATGATGTTCAAATGTATAGAAATGTTTCTAGTGAACCGTTTATTCGTTATAGATTAATTAATTCAAATCAACACTATCTATCCCTGAATAAACAGTAGGTACAGATAATAATTTCTATTGTATCAACAAACGTTTGATTTCACAGACGAAGCGTATCGAATCTGTATCCAAACTTGAACGCTCTGAAACAAATTTAAATTTCCATTTATCAAGCATCAAACCCGATCCTTTGGTTCCGCTACCAAATGATATTGCATTGTACTATAAATCCCATCTGGACCTTACAAATACTTACAATGACTTAAATACCACACCTTGAGTCAAAGAATTAGAAACTCACTGCCTTTGGAATAAAGTTGTGAATACATTGGAGGTAGAACTAATAAAATTGTCAATAATAGTGCAAAGATCCAAAGTACTGGTATCGACGTCATTGCAAAAGGAACTTTGAGTGTTAACAATAAAGCAGATTTTTGTTTGAATCTTGATGCAGCAGAGAACATAAGTTTTGAAATCCGTGACCTATTACCAGTGACAAAACATACGGTTGTCACCGTGATATGGGATTTATTGCGAACGCACTTATTTGCGAATTTGTTTGCTTTATCTTTTCCTTATGACTTTCGTAACAAAGTTGGTATTTGCTTGACAGTGATTTGAATGTGTTCGATGCAAGTTTGTTTTCAATTGTCGGTCGTATCAAATAATTAGAGGAAGCGTAACAAGAGTGAGTATGGGGAATTCAATTGTCGTTGTAGTTGTGATGGCTTATGCTTTCAGTTGGTGAAATTTGCATAAATTTGAAATTAGAATTTACATGTGATTAGAGATTGATTGTGTATTTCGACATGACTTTGTTATTTACAGCCATAATTGACGGCTTTGTTTTCTTTTTTGTCAAAATATAAACAGTTTCCAGTGTTGTGATATTTTTACTCAAATGATACTTTGTGCTTCTTGGACCTGAATACTTTTATTGAAATATAGTTATAAGTAGGTAACCATGTGATATAATGTTATTGTCTAGATAAGATGAAATATTTTAATGGATCAGCTTACATGATTTATGTTATGTTAAATCATAGATCTGCAACTATTCCGAACACAGTTTCAATAAACAAACTGTAAATTGTAATAATTTCTATATTTATATGGTATAATTATAGGTAAAATTATAGATTTTTTAAATGAAATTACTGAAACTTAGACATATTACATATTAGGCAAATTATCAGCATGCTGATAAATCTACTATCCCCACCCCACTCGAAGCCGACTGCTGACCGAAAAATCTCTTTAACAAATAAATCAAACAATGAGAACATACTTAATGACAGTTCGATCGTAAAGAAGAACGCGCTGATCAAAAACAAATTCCACATTCAAAATTGTTTCCGAGTTCAAATAGATACCAATGATGTGCCGCGTGGCGTTCTATGGATTCAAAATCATTACCCTTTAGACAACTACTAACTGCTCTGATTTAGACTTTATTGCAATGCAATAAGTATGAAATAAAAGATTTTTGATAGCAAAACTATTGTTGCTGAAATATAGATTCACGCGGGTGAGTTCTAGGACTCGTTCCATTTGATTTGAATTTTGTGGTAGTTGCCACTATTAGATGTTCGACCTTAATGTTTATGTCATGAGGTTCAAAATCAAAGTTACTCCAAATGCAAGGGTCGAGTACCATGCACGCGGCAGCGCGTCCACAGATAATAAATGCTTTTAGCAAATAATTACGTTATTTGATTTTCGACGGATGATGGTCGTTCGCAAACATTAACTCGTGGGAGAGATTTGAGGGGCTTACCGTTTGCGTTGTATTGCGATAATTGCAGGAAAACATACAAAGTTGGACGGTACTACGCATTTAAGTCAGGACAAATTATGTTTAATAGATAAGCGTAAACTGTGATGTCATATTAATTGGCAGCTGCTGCTTACTGCTTTTAATTACAAAGGAAAATATAGATTCACTATAAAATACTATCTTGAAAACTAGAAAAAAATCTCCGTAAATCAGATAGGACCTAATTTATTTTTCTTTTCTTGTCTACGTTTTTTTCTAACGGAGGCCTACGTCTAGCAGTGGACTTCAAGAGTCAAGTGTCACACAATTATTAAACCTATCTGTTATTTACTTTTTGTACTACTTACATTAGAAGCAAAAATTATGAGCATCTATTTCAATAACTAATTAAATTAAAAAAAATACTGTTACATACTACGTTACAATACATATTTAGTATGTACCAAAGTCCATCTCATGTCACTGTTTACATAGGAAGTATCGTGTTATCCTAATTAAGTTTATTCTTGAAACCGTTTTTATAAAAGCGCTTCAGTACTCTTTAATGTACTAAATAAAGGTTTAAGAACTTGGCGTGAAGATATGTTGTTATTGTTGTTGTTAAGAATTGGTATTTAACTGATATTTAACGGATACATATTGGTTATTAAATTTAAAAGCTCTAAGCCATATTAATAAGCAGATTTGATATTGGATTTTCACTTAAGTTAGATTGAATTGAAACTACAGCGTTTTAATTGTTAGTTATGTATGTGTTATGTAAATAATTCAAGCGCTTTGCGGTTAGGGAATACATCAGTAAAATCTTGTATAGTTGAAAGATCTCTTAAGGGTCATTTAAAAGCTTGTTAAATCCGCCATCAGATTGACTAGTGAAATAGGAAGTAAACCTCGTACAGGAGATCCGTGCCCGGTGATGACGATAAGGCTCCAACCAAAACCACAAACAAAGCAGGAGCAATAAAATACATAAACTCATCAAATTATTGTAATTTTTTTTATTTAGTGCTATAGTTCACTGTAGTCAGGTTTCTATAGTAAAAAATTCGAAGTTTTTTTATTCTTTTAAGTAGAGGATCCTCAAGCCGTTAAACGTGATAATATTTAATGAGTCTTACATTAAAATTTACTGAGATTTTTTTTTAATGTGATATTCCGTTTATAGAATTCTTTTCTTATAAGGCATAGGTTGTATTCTTACATGTTTATATTCAAAATAAAAATACAAAATAAATATTCACGAAGCACGGCAGGACGGTAAGGATAGAGATATTTGGCACTCCGTGCTCTCTGCCTACCCCGTAAGGGGGTCTTTAAGATAAATATTACTGATACAAACTACAACATACTTATATATTATCCGAAATATAACATAAAACATTTATTGAGTATGAGTCTGTCTCAACCTTTATTAATCTACTTTCTGATTAATTTTTCTTATAATTTTATTATAGAGTTTAAAATATTTTTAATAATAAATGTACTATAGTAGAAATGTCTGAAATGATTTCTCCGAATTTAATTTGATTGTAGAGAGATAATATGTGCTGGGATGAAACACCCCAAAATTCCGTAGAGCACTCGAAATTCTTCGAGCCTAATAAAATTACCAATGACAATTCTTTTGATGACCCACCTACGATATTACAAGGGGAGGAAATTTATAGCATACCAGGACAATGGCAGTCAAACAAACATGAGTAGGATTCATAAAATTTATTACAACCTAACAAGCAGTAAATCTGTAAGAAAATAGACTTTCATTTATCATTATCACCAAACATTATAAGCTACTTTCACATCATAAATTATATTTACAACCCTTATAAACAAATGTTTCGAGAAATCATTTAATATATTGTGCTTGAGGCAGATATTCGAGATGCAATTTTGCGAAACTTCTTTCTGACAAAGTTTCACAAGAAAAATAAGTCCTAGACGCACGAAACGTATAAATATGAATATTGTATAGAACCTTAAAATTATTTGTTACACAAAGTCTCCCAACCTCCTTTAACTTAAGGTTATAGACCTAGAAATGGTACTACAAAATAGTAATAACAATTTGGTCCTAATAAAAGAGCTAAGTCTTTCAAAACTAATTTCATTTGAACACTTCAACCAAATTTAATAAAAGAATGAATTACACAAAGGTTGGGTTTATTATTTTCTGCTTCTCAGAGTTTTGATCGAAAAGTCAAGAATAACGCGATAAGTTTTGTGCTTCGTAACTATTGTCATTATCACTGACCACGTCTATTTGTTCTTGTTCACAGGAATCCGATGCGTTTTTTGAAGAGCAGGAAGTCTTAGTACAGCAGCATTTCTTTGTTCTTCCATCCGTAGACGTCATTGGACTCTCCTCCTTCTTCAACTTTACGCGACGGTTCTGGAACCATATCTTAACTTGTTTCTCTGACAACTTCAGTCTAGAAGCGATTTCAATTCTTCGTAACCTTGATAAGTACATATTCATTGAGAACTCCCTCTCCAATTCCAAAAGTTGAGTTCCAGTGAAAGCAGTTCTGATACGTTTGCTCGAATCTTCTTTTAAGGGCATTCGCTTTAGATCCTTGGAGTAACCGGGAAGAAGCTCTTCAGGATGAGCTAGCGGTGGGCTTGGGGTACCGTTCCTACTCTCACTTGACAACGATGGTGATCGTTGACCTTGACTCTTCGACGGAGACGTTGCAGTGGATTTGTATGGATGATGCAAGTAGGGAGACACGGACTTCTTTCTTCTGCTTACAAAATTCACTGGCTCTTGATCTTCATTCTTCAAATAACCGTAGGGTGTTTCATTTTGAACTGGCTCGTAAAAATCGGCTCGCGGCAACTGGTTTATCAGCGGATAGCGGAAACTTAGGTGTTCAAGAAAGGGCCTGAACAAATCAGGCGTCCTCTGCTGTTGCTGAAGTCCGAAAGATAGAAGGTTGTTCAAATTGTTTGGGTATGGATATGGGAGGAACTTTGGACGCGTATCCAGATGATGATTCATTATATTCGTATATGGATTTAAAGGGTCACTTGGGGTCTCTGTTCTCTTACTGTCTTTCGTGTCACTTATTAACGTGTCTACTAAGAACGACCGGGACATCTTGGTGCGTGTACTGCGCGTTTGAGGTCTGCTTTGCGACTGATTTCGTAGGGTGCGATCTCCTAAAAGTAACAATTACAAAAACTACCCCCACTTAGTTGCACCCCATTGTAAATAAACACAATAGGCCTCACTCGAAGCGTTTTGGCAATTATGTGGCCCGTCCCACCCTTTTGTCGGCGAGCCGTCAACCCCAGTGCTAGTTGAAAAAAAACTGTATTCTTATGAATGGAGCATTTTAGTAGCTATGAATAATTTTGTATGGGACGCTAACATCCCCAATATCTATCTCATTAAATCCAATTTGGTTGCGTTTTATAGCTGCGTACAGAAGTTTTACTCCGACATAAAAGGTTTAGTATGCATTTATAAAACTAATATGATATAATCATTAACATAGAACTCAAATGCTTTGCAATAATGTTACTAAACAAAAACAGTTTTCTATATGATAATCACTGAAAGTCACCTATTTTTTTTATATTTCTTTTATTGGCGAGTCATTCTTTTGCAATAAGTTAGGTAATTATAATCAATTGCTTGTTCAATCAGCGAATTTTGGAGAATAATTTAGAAAATATCCAGTAACAAAATTGCAAGTCAGTTGCGAAATACATTGTTTTTCATGAATAGTCAGTTGGCTAGCTATGCAAGTAACATATGAAAAGTTTGTTTATGAATAAGCAATGTATATAAATCTTTATTTGTGTAATACAAACGTCTTTATACTTATTATAATTAAAGTATGTATCTAGAGAGTTTTGATGACATGAACAATATTAACTTTTATTTTTCTGGGAGATACATTATGTTATCTACCAAGACCTCTTGTGCTCGCTACACCGGAGCCCATTAATTAGGTATGAATACCCTATAATATGAGCCGTATGCTGCACACGTGATTTTGATACTCTTAAAAGCAACGTCATAGGGTGGGTATACATTAGCCCCGCCCCACAAAATGTGCACCCTAGTAGCAAAACTAGTTTATGAAATATTAAAAGGGATGAATAACATTGTTTGGTAGCATAATAATTGTGAATCAATTCATGTTATTATCATGTCAGCTTTAATTTAAAGGCACGGTTTGGGATTGTGGATGTTAAGTGTTTTATGATAGGCTTTGTAACGTGATTATTAGCAATTTTTCTTATTGTACTTTGAACTTGAACGGTATTGGGAGTGCCGCAAGGTACTACTTTAGGGCACATTTTTTTCTTAATTTGCATGTTTTGCATAACAATACATGTACCTTGGGAAAGTAAGATTGAAGATTAAAACAAGTTTACTTTATTTAAAGATTGTGACCAATGAGAATAAAGTGATCTTCTTTATTTTTGATAAACACTATGAAGGTAACGTTCAGAATTATCTTTAAGTGTCAGAGGTTCATTGGATAAAGCCAAAACAAATGTTTTCTTGGACCTCTTTATACAAGTACGATTAAGATTAAGATACTTATATATACTCCATATAAGTATCTTAATCTTAATCATTGGGAGATAGATAAGAGTCTATCTGATTACGACAGTCTAATTGTGAAATTGGTAATTACTTTCATTCTTATGTACAAATATTGAACCTGTAATCTATGGTAACTTAAAAAAAAAAATTCGTCGCTTAATTCATAATGACAAAATTCTTTTAAATATAAGCGGAAATAAATCACTATACAAATAAAGTAAATGTTAAATAATTCAGAGAGAAGTTCAGAAGAAGCATCGAGTATACAATTTCATGATACCAACTCTTAGATAACTTTAATGCAAATTAAATTTGATCCTTCATTCGTGCCTTAATTAAGATTAACGAATCGAAGAGCGTAACTTTGAGAAATTTAATGTTAATATATTTTCTCAGTTACCGTTAGACCTCCATAAATTCATTATAAATACATTATAAGGGAAAAATAAAAAGATTAAAACAAAGGTGTTGTTTTAGTAATGTCTTGATATTAGCTTTCATTATCATCCCTAAATGGATCACCTAGCTATATATCAAAACATTCAAAGGTCCATTGCTGTGCGTGTGGATTTTGCGTTGCGTTTAGAGAGTATTGATAGCAATGTCAATCGAAAACATTTATTCAATACTAGTTATGGTAGATAACTTTTGAATGCATGATATCCTAGCATTACCTAGATACTATCTTCCTACAGTCATTAGTCCCTGGGCTTCAATTCTTTCCTTTACCGTTGCTGAGCACGAGTCTCTCTCCGCAATTCAAGCAAAGTTTACTCCAACAAGCTTCAATGCGAATCTCTGTAGATGCCGACGTTTTGGACTATAGGATAATTTTCAAAGAAATATTGAATAGAATTATTTTTATACAATTGAGTATTTGTTTCAAATGCTTATATTTCAATGTGATCCAAAATTTTAAATTCACCGAACAAAATATAAAGGCTAAACAGCTCCTGGCACGATCGAAAGACCTGCCGAATTTAATAAAAACTCCACAAAAGCCGATGCTTGTTTGCAGAAAATAACTGATCTTTTTCCTACCATTGTTGGAATATCTGACGAACTCAAATATGATCACGAAATCGCGACCGATAGAATAGCAAACAATAGGACGAAAATAACAATGTATCGTAAACGCGTCGAAACTTTTTACGTAAAATACAACATCTCCGTCGGCTTTATGATAAGGATCGTAAGGGCTATTTTTTGGAATGCTGGAAGCCACCCTCGCAAATCAGATGAGCAGACAGATGATAAAGGGTTATTATGGAGCTCGTGTCAAGGGAATATTGTGTAGCGTGTGTCAGAGGTAACCAGGTGGGACGTGGGCGCAAGTAATTTTGTTTTACTCAAATAAATCTCTACGTAGATGGTAAATTTGCGCGTACAATATCATTGTGCAGTTTTGATTGTGACGTGAAAAAGGTCGATCTAGAGATCATAGTACACAGATATATAGATAAAGACTTTTATGGTGGCGATCATTCGAATTGATAACTTATACGGTAATAAATCGAAATGATCAAAATGAATATTTGCTGATTTTATATCTGCCTCGTTTATAACTTAATTAGGATGATGTTGTAATTAGTGTTATTGTTATTTTTCTGTGTATAATGCCTTGTATAATTGTAACAGTAATACCTAAACTTTTAATAAACAACTTCCATTCTTACAGGACTAATCCGATTTGATGTTGGGTTACGTCGGTGACTTTCAATTTTTTAATACCCCTCGCTTCACCATCAAGGGTGGAAGTAACTTCATTAAGTCGGAAACGTTTTTAAATTTTTAACAGCCAACCTTGTTGCCTACTGCTGACGTTTATTTATGAGGCACGGGATTTACGGGGGTGTTTTCGCCTTTGTTTTGCTGTAGTTAGTACTAATAGTAACGGTAAAGATTTGGAAGTACACAATGTAAAAGGTTTTCTTGTGTAGGTACGTAAGTTTTGAGATTTTCAGTCAGGTTCAGGAGAATTAGTTTCGAGTCATTATGGAGAGTGGATTCGCATTTTTAAAATAAACACACAATAAAATAGTCAAAGCCAAATGTTTTATTTCATTGTAAGTTAAAAATACTCTTTAGAACAGTCAACACATACATTAATATTATTATTTCATTGGTTTTAATCATACCTGAATACCTGGATATGCGATATTATATGCGATAATTCTCTTGGATTATTCAGGATCAGTCATTATTTTTGTGCATTCCTCTAAAAGTTTCTTCCTTATAGTAACTTCTACCGCCTTTCCTCGCCGATACTTATTTTTATTAAGTAAATTTTAAAATGGCCAGTATCAAAAATAAAACCTTATCGAAACCACAAAATATTAAAGAAGAAGAAGAAGCAGCACGGCAGGCCTGTAAGGATAGGTATTTGGGACTCCGTGCTCTTTACTCACCATTAACATACAAGATATAAATATTTTTTATGGAATAATAAATTAGATTAATACTAAACGCTGTCGTAAAGGTCTCAATTTTTAATAAGAGGTATCACATTTGTAGTAAGTAGATCTTGTACACCTCACAGGGACCTGCGGAGGCCTACACGTCGTGAACGCAAATTACGTTTTTCGGTTGGTTGGAATTTCCGGTAACTATTATTCGACCCTCTTAGACCTCATAAGTAGTAACACTTGCGACCTCACATGGTTGAACTGTCTGACAATTTTCTTGGGTGTCGGCGAACTGCTGTGTGTTAATACAATAATATCATAATGCGCCCCATCGGCCTGCGGGACGCGGAGCGCTCCTGCTGACCACCGTGGCCGCGCTGACCTCACTCGTTCCTACGCCCAAGACCAACGCACGCGCCGCCTTCTTTCATAATTTTGTTATAACGCCTATTGAAATACGCTCATTTATTGTCGAAGAGTGTTTTTGTTAAAACCCCAGTCCACAACTGGACCTTAACACTCAACACTGCTTCACTTCAGGTGATCTGAACTCTCTCTTTTATTATAAAGTATTAATACGTGAAAAAGAAATTTTATACCCGTTTATACGATAATTACTTATGTAAAAGGAGAAGAACGAAAATCTGCACAGTTAATGTATACACGGAGGAGAACAATGGAAAACTATTTTTTATATAGATACCATTCATTTGACAAAGTATATTTTATTGACAAGTTGAAAAGACCAGCGATCTCTAGTTATACAAAAACCTTCTATCGTTTTGAATAAAAGTAAAACTAAAATAAAATTCGAAGTTCTCTTAAGTGCCTGTTTCGACATAACTCATTCACTGCAGCTGAAAGTTTTCTGAAATTATCGGCTCTACGCTTATTGTATACATTCGGCCGCTATCGATCGTCCGGCTAGACGATCCGACACGCCAGGGAGTCCGGGACCATACTTCTTCAATTATTCAGTCGCCTACTTCCGTTACGCCCGTTTGATACATCTCCGGCCCTGAGTGTATTGCTACACTTTTATGTTGAACGGAAAATATATGTGACGTTTCAATTTTTTGTACATTATATATTATGCATATTTAATGTGCTGAGATTAGAAGTGATTGATTAATTCACTGGCAACATGGCAACTTATAATGCTTATACCGAGACCATGTAATGAAAAATGTTTTGACTGTATTTTATTACTCAGAACTCAAGTTTGATCTTATAATGGGTACTAGTATTTTAGCAATATTGCTTTAAAATTGTAAATGCTTATTTATTGCACTTTGACTGTTCCTGTTTTTTAAACAAGAAATGTATGACATACAGGGACTTAAAGATACTATTATTATTTATTAACATTTTAGTAGTTACGATAGTAGAGGTTTAGTCAAAAGTATGCATTTTTCACAATCTTCAATAATTTTATAAATTAAGTAAATAAAGAATGAAAGTTAGAAAAGAAGCATACCACTGCTATTATTCTTTATCCGCAATACAGCAGGACCAGACCTCTTTGTCCTCATAACCTTAGCAAAATTCCGGATATGAATAGCAGATGGCTATTGTAGCTTAATTGATATCAGTGAGAAATAGTAAAATATCGACTTCTGTTATACGTATGTTAGGTTTGATTTTGTGTGGGTGGAATTAA
>DWPP01000634.1:0-10598 GCA_018251735.1 Eantis mithridates tamenund
TGCCACCCACCTATGGGTCAGTGAGAGAAAAGAGCCGGCGGATAAAAACTCTCGACACCTTTTTAATATTAGTCTTTATTATTTATTTAGTCTAACGCGCGGACTTCCAACTGGCTGGCACTGAGCCGATGTTAACAAACTTTGAAACTTTCTTATCACGTAATACGGCAGAACGAAAGAATGAGCAGAAACGGGTTCGTGCCATTTCTGAGTGCCAAACTATTTGTCCATTGGAAACAGTTTTTACAAAGACATTCTTTGTCCTGTCGTGTGTTCTTTTATTACAGTCCACTAAACGCGGGAGCTATTCGTTTGTCAGATGTGTTTCTTTCGATATACTTGCGCCTATTACTCAATTTCGTACATTTTATCCTTTAGTATTTTCCTTTTGTAGTTTACTATATTTATCTAACGGTGTGATCTTTGAACAATCCGGTTATGTTTTAGGGTATTTAATTTAGTTCTTCTTAATTTTACGTAGCACATTTTTAAGTACTTAATTTTATAGTGTGTGAGTAGTTTACAATTGGAGGAAGTCTATTTTAGTAGATTTTGTTACCATACAGCCAGTAGGCACAACGTTCCTTTGTTTGGTTTATATATTTTTCTCTTAAATTATATAGACCAGTGATCCCATAGATCCTTTTAAAAGGTCTTGACTCGATCTTAAAAAATTTGCCGCTGGAGAGGCCTATCTCCCCAAGTTTGCACCAAAAATTCCTGTTTTCCGCAAACCCAACCTCTGCTATCTTAGGTAATATAATGCATGTTAATAAAATTTTATCTATTTCTTGCAGATAAAATTGAACCAAGATGGCTGCGGAGACGTTTACTAACGTCACGATGGAGAGTTGTTTCTCTGACATGCTCACTGGCCATCTGAAGGGACTTGGCAGAATGTTCTATATACATTCGCCCAAGGAAACAATGTATGAGAAACCTGAAGATGTACCGAACTTTTTTAGACAGGTAAATAAATATTTTAATCATGCGGAAAATGTAGAGTACGCCGAATAATAATCATTACAACTTAAGTCATAATTTAACTATGTTTTGGTATAGTAACAAAAATAGTAAATTATAGTTGATGAACTTACAGGCTACTTGATGGTAAGTGGTTACTGCAATCTCAAATAGAAGTCCTGTAGAATGTAAAATATCACACGTACTCTTTTCTTTAAAGATGCCAAAATTAAAGTATAAAACATTTATTTTGGCATGTTTAAATGATGGTGGAACTAGATGTGCCAGAGGTGGAATATAGTCGAACAGGACGTAGTTTTTCCGGGATAAAAGTCCATGTGTTATTCTGCTGTATAAGCAATATTATTGTAAAGTGTCATTATAATCCATTCAGTAGTTTTTACGTGAAAGAGTAACAAACATCCATCCATTCTTAGAAACATTCGCAATTATAATATGTATTAGTATATTAGTACTCGTATACGACTTAATTAAAAGTTCTAAAATCTTACTAATATTATTTTTAGTTGTCTTTGATACGACATTGTTTCGTAAGTACAGTTTGACCGAACGAGCTAAAATTATTATTTATTCAACTTATATATTATTATATTTTACATAGTTATTATAATTATAACTTCAAAACTAAGCTTTACAAAACCTACTTAAAGCACCTACTACAGGCATTGAAACGTTTACATATGATGAGTATTTACATTAATATCAACAATAGTTATATTGTTCTAAAAATATTTTCTATTATTTTAATAGGGTACGGTTCTGCGCGTTTGTACTGCCATACTGGGCATTCCAACGAAATTAATAGCAATGGCTGCTGTACTGCAATTCCTGACCTAAGATTCCTTTCAATCCTCTACGAGTTCAGATATAAATTGGACCCTACTATACCCAAAGCGAATTTGATTTACGTGCTTCAAAATGTTTTAATACAAACTTTTTCGAATATTGTTGATGTGGAATAGGTTAACCTACATAATTATACCGCGCAATGGAGGCAAAATGCATCTGAAATAAACGCTCATAATATTCAATGTACAAAAAATATGTACGATATATCTCCAAAAAAAGTTCAATATTTAAATGCAATTAGTGTGTCGGAACATGACAACGCATTTTTTATTGAATTGGACACCTGTTATTTTTAGTTAGTCACTTATGCCCGTGGACGGAAGTGTCACGGAGTATCATTAAATTTACATTTTTATTTAATTTGCGAAAAAAGATACACAATAATTAATATATTGAGTCCCATGAATAAAAATATTGTTATTTTTTTTTTTTTTTGCATACATATATATTTTTTTTTTCATAAATTTTATAGAAATGTAAGTACATTTATTAATATTTCATTTCACAAATTCTGCGCTTAATAAGCTTAGATTTATTTAACAGCAGTATACAACCATAATGGCAAAGCAAAGTTATAAGAAAAATGGAGGAAAAGATGATGGTGGTTTTTGAACATAAGCCGTAATAGAACAAAGTAAGTAGTCACAAAAAGTAATTACTCTCCGACGGCGAATGAATGGTCGGGACGTGTGGACATCTCGTGGAAAACCGACAATTCAGAGATTGTAGGTGTAGAATACGCCTTTTACAAGATCGTGGTCACGTTTCATCGTTTGTAGTCGCCGATACTGAAGGGGATACATTAAAAATCATTGCAAAATGTTAAAGTCATCTTAATTACGATCGAAACCAATAATGTGGTCATCCGAAAACTGGTTTCGCGTGACAACAAAACGACAATCATTTTATCGTAAGCATTAAAGTGCAATAAATGAAGGATATCAACTACGTAATGATCCTACAAAAAGACCACAAACAAAAAAACATCGCAAACATGATACAAAAAAAATTACAACAAACATATCACGTATGTTTTTTTGCACAATGATTTGCAAAATAAATTGGCGGTAACTACATTGTAAGCTTAAAATGTAGGTCTTGGAAAAAATATGCAAATACAAAAAAACTTGCTTATAAAAATAAATGACACAAGTCGTCAGCAAAACAAGTATTGCAATGACAAAGCGAAATTTTTAATAACAGCAATAAATAAAATAAAAATACAACTATAGCATGCTAGTATTGAAAGAGATGTCCTTACATACAAAACTTTATGCTGCTGTTTCTACTTTATACTTTGATAAAATAATAATGGATTAATGCACTATTTTTACAATTTTTTTACTCAATTTTATAGAAACGTCCGTATGATATAGAAATAAGGAAGTACTAATATATTTTATAACCTTAGAATAAGGAAGAGGCTAGTTAATTAAATACAAGAGATGCCATGTTCATATATTAAGGATTATATAAACACTTATGTATGCATGTGTACAAGTGTTTAAGTAAATGTTCCATTTTCAATCTTGCAAAATCTTAAATTTTAAATCTTGTATGAAAATTTTTTATGAAACAGATATTAGCAAAGTAGCAAACCAAATGGAGATAGCAAAATTCATTTAATGCTAAAGAATAAATACATTTTTTGTAGAATGTCAACCGCAGATTAAAATCGATTAACAGTCGACATAAATAAAGCATTATGCGCACAATGATACTGCAAATTTTCTGGAGGTGTGGTGTAATAAAAAACCTGTTCACTTTGAAAAACCTGACAAAATTGATTGAAATGAAAAAATCTATCACACGAATCATGTATTCGAAAAAACCAGCCGGTTTGTGTAATTATGTATAATCGGTTGTGTCATGCCAATTTTTTATATGCTGAACTTGAAAGGTGATTATTTGCATAGGATGCCACACACAACTGCTGTGTGTGGCATTATTCATTTATCAAAGCTATCATTTCAAAAGGCCGCTTTTTATGATTTTGTAATATGTACAACTTCTACAGCATGCTCGGGGAAGGATCTTCCGTTGTCCTCATATCCCGTCATAAAAGGCTGGTATTCCGGTATTCCCGGAGAGAGTATTATTTGAGGGAACTATCTCAAATCCCACGAGTAACAATGCATCTACGTGTTACCTTAAAAAGGAAACCTATCTGAGATTGTCTATGGTTTACCACTGAATATCAGCTTATCATCAGTTTGAATATATATAAATTGTAATGCTTCAATCGACTTGGGCAATACAATCGTCCAGAGGGAATCAATACGGAGACTCGAAGCGGTATGCCACGACTTGCGATGTTCACCACGCTGGTCAAATGCGAAATTTCAAACTATGCACAGAGCAAGCAAAATCTTGATACTCGGTATCCTGATCTTTTACTGCGTCGGTAAAGCAAATTGCTTTAATTCAATGCAAAAACTCTCGAATAAATTAGAGTGAAATAGTACTTATTACTATTTCATACGTCATATGGAATGTAGTCATGCTCTAAATATTTGTTCATTGCAAAACATTCCGATTCTAATTTATGTATGTCGAAAGCGATCATGTACGTACAATATAAAATAAAAAGTCGTCAAGGTTGGTTTGTAATGAGAAAAGCTTCATAAATTATGATTGTCCACCGTCGAATTGTTTATTCATATTGTCATATATCCTTGTATCCTACACCTTTATCTCATATATCTTCGTATCCTATACCTTTAAAAGAACTATTCTTGTGTATTTATTTCCTGAATCTCGGAAACGGCTCCAACAATTTTCATGAACTTCAGCGTGCAGGGGTATCGGGGGTGATATATAAATGTAATAAGGCTTCATTTACAGAAAATGGCTCTTCCTGACATCTAGTGGCGATTAGTTAATAACATATTTATTTTAATTTTTTTATTTTACTTTAATTTTTTCTCTTCTGGATGTTTTTGTTGTCTTTGTATGTGTCCATGGTGCCCAAGACACTTGATATCCTAGTGTGGGGCTATGAGCGTGAATCGTTATTTATTTGGTATCATGTTAAAAGGGATATAGTTCTAAAATTAGCTAAGGTCACAGTCAAGTAAACTTAAGCTGTCTGCGTACGTTTGAACAGAGCTGCCACTTAATTTCAATTCAACGTCTCTTATGCTATGCAAAACATTTAAAATTATTAAGAATTCATTTTGACATTTTTTTAATTAACTGAGCAGCAAAGCAGCGTTGTCGTGTTGCGTCGCTTTGATCGCCGCCATCTTGTTCTTCAGTATCAGGAACGACACATTTGTCACCTTTTTTGAATTAGCATGCTTATTAATTTCAATAAAAAACTAACTTGTGGTAATTACACAATAGTAAATATTAAATATAGCAAAACGGAATGCATCAATTTATCGATGTTTATTTAACATTTGTTGCCATCTTACGTAACCTGAAACTCGGGTATCTTGTTCCTATGTTCTAGAGTTGTTTGTAAATTGTACATGTGTTACAGTGTTGTGGCTTTTGCTATTATCACTTTTATAACTACATACCTAAGGCTTAGGGAGATTTCAATAAATTTGATTTCGTTTAATTGGTGGGATATCCTGCTCTCATTACAATAGCACACGTATTTTAAGAAGTTACACACATTTTATACAACTACAATATTATTAATAACTAATATTACCTGTGAATGTTAGTTTTTTATAATATTACGGTGAAATAACACATCGTGAGGAAACCTACATGCCCAAAAGATCTTTAAAGGTTTGTGAAATTTGTATGAAATGTATAAATGTTGATTGACATAGCGCTTTAACGTTACAATGAACACATAAGAAAAAGGTTCTTACCGAATTTGCCATGTGAAAAATCACTCATACAAGTTACCTCATTAGCTGTTTGTCTTCATGGCCTATTAACAGATTTACAAAGACCATATGCAAACGAGTTCTTAATGCCTTTGCTATTGTATATATAACTCACATATTTTTGTAATCAGTAGCAAATATTGTTCTATTATGTTCTATTACCTCGTTACCGACACGTTTCTCGCCTACTATACAGTCAGCCTAATGTAAAGGTCAATAACCCTAACCTATCTACGAAACATTGTAAATCGATTACCGTCAGCAGGGGGCACTCATAACGTCAGATGTCACTTAATCACCGATGTTTTAATTAACTGTCCTTATCGTCTTGTTGATGATCCCGTGAAGTGAGTTATGAGCTGTGACATCGTTCCGTCTCTCTCACACGTAAACATATTTATTACCTTGAGCGACATTATTATGTGATGTGTCAATTATAGCGGCAGCGACTTTTTTTCATGTTTGACATTCCTTGAACTGAGTTATGAGTTGTGACATCGGTCCATTTCTTTGACACGTATAGGTGTACATGTACACTTACATTTTATATTAACTTGTGTGATACTTATATTATCTTGCGTGATTTGTCAATTACAGCACCTGATCCTTTTAACATTAAAGGTGGTGGTGGTCTACTGTGGTTCCGTCGCGTTAGAATCATTACACCTTTTTCTGCCTAAGCAGCAGTGTTTAGGATGCACAGCAACAGGTTTGCTGGGTATGATAGGATATCTTCAAGGTACACATATATATATCTTCACGCCAGGTCCCTTACGGGGTAGGCAGAGAGCACGGAGTGCCAAATATCTCTATTCTTACAGACCTGCCGTGCTTCTTCCACATTCATTACTCTCTTCATACATGCACGCCGGTTTCGGAGTCTTAATTCTCAATAAAAAAAATTACCTCTATATAATCCTGCACAGTGAAAAGATCGTTTTCGGCGAATTTCGAGAAATCATTCAACTGGAATACTGCTTTGATGACGCAAAACCATCCAATCACCACTGTGTCGTCTGCTGCGAGAGGCCATAACTTTTCTATCAAAAAAAAAATTTTTATGCTTTATTTTTGTAATTTGTAAACTAATCGCTTCTTTTTTTTTCTTTAAAGACAGGATTAAAGATTTATTTGTATAAAGACTCTCTAGAGTGTAATGTGAGAAAATAAAATACATTCAACTCACCAAAAACTTTCCCCAACACATTAGTCACCAAAGGTTGTCTGTACGAACACAAATGTGCCACACAATTGGCAATACCTCTTCTTACTGCTGGCTCTGAACATTCCACGCGTGATAGAAGCGCTTTGGACAACTCTGTAAACAAGAATAATTATGAAGACTGTAGATAATGTACCTATTTTTGATTTACAATAGTAGTTTTTTCAGCTCAGTGTGCTTGGAGTTTTAAGACAAGGGACTTTTTGAAGCATAGTCCTCAAAAATAGCAACACATATGCTGTTAACTGGCAATAAAAATCCTTGAAAAACTGCTAAAACACCTTTATGATTTTATTCAGAGAAAAGCGTAAAAAAAATTTTTTCCTCAAATGGACCCCCATTCGAACAATTAAAAACTAACTGTGTAAATGTAAAAAAATCGTAGAACTTTTATAAAGCCCAATTAAAAGTGAATCTTCCCTTTAAAATGGAGTTGGTCAAATTGGTCTAAGCCAACTGCTGGTGAAATGCCCATTCATAAAAGAGTTGTGACCGAGAAAGAGAGACCACATAAGATGTTGTTAGTTTGTTAGGTAAGTTTTGCCAAAAAGGCATGGTTTCATACTTTTATCCACATAGTTATTCATCCCACAGATAATTTTAAGAAATTTCCTAAAACTTTATATATCATACAGAACTAAAATTATTTTCAGAGAAACCTAAAACGATACAAAAATAACTAGTTATTTACTGTTAAGAATAGCGAATTGACAATAAAAACATTTACTGTATAGTGGTATATCGATGCATACAGTTGAAGTAATTGTAATAAGTGAGTAATTGTATATGTAATGAAAAATTTCCTAGTGTTAAAAACAGAAAAACTACAGCCTAAAATATCTTTAAATGCTGTTCCTGTAAAGTTGGCTTTTTGGGCATACAATAGTTTACGTAGGAGGCATCAATATCATGTTAAAAAAATAATTATGAGTAGTTATAGAAATAAAATTTGCCTGATAGTTTGATATAGGACAGAATGTTTCATTACACGCTTGTGGGAAACTCTACACCACTAACACTTCAATGACGCATAACTGAAATTGATACAGTAAGACACAAACTAACCACAAGAGCAATGACATGTAATAAGTGAAAATTGTTTATTGTATCCACATAGTGTAGAATTTACTTTACATAACTTCAGTACTTCAAACATTATGTGGATTGAGCATGTGGCTTGATTATGTAGCTTCAACACTTTGGTCTAAGAAGTTGGAAAACCACACAGCTCCACTGTGGATTTGTGAATGGTTAGTTGAATATTTGTTTTTTCTTGTATTACAGACAAGGTGTAATACCTACTATCTCTTGCATAAAAACTACTTATATTTTTAAGTCTACTAAGCTTAACAGCAGGTGACAATAGATGCACACTTATTGTGATTAACGTCTATAGTTTCATTCTAAGATCACACACTAGTTTATTGAAATCCATGCCAATTTTATTTAAGCTCTCTTAAATTTAGGTTTTTTTCTTCAGTGCAAGCAACCCTATATAATAAATTAGGACTCCTCCATTCTAGTTATAAAACTAATTTTGCTATATTGTGTGTGGTCAGTCACCTATTTGAATCCAACCACGTCACATGCAAATGAATCAACTCACCAGATATTTCCTCATCAGTTGTATACTCATGGAGGGCGTTCAGTATCCGTGGCAAGTTTGCCTCCAAAGCCTCTACGATGAGCTGTGGTGTGCTTGTCTGTCTTACTATCTGACTGAGTTTGGGGAACAGAGTTTGGGCTTGAGAACGTATCTTGCCAACACCTGGGCGTAGCCAGCTGTCCCCAAGGCAGACTCGAGACAGAGCAGCTCGGATCCATCTGGAATAGTTAGGGTTATTTTAAAATGTAATATAGACCCAATTGTAAAAACTCATGACTATTTTAGTATCTAATAACAGGTACATCACTCCCAACATAGGCATAGGCAAGAAAAAGAAAACTTTTTTAGGTCCAAATCATTATTAATAATGTTTTCTAAAGCATGGTATATTTTAAGCCCCATTTAAAAAATTTTTTAAAGAATTGGTAAATCTTGAAAAAAAAATTTTTTTTTCACTGAATTGACTGCTGATGAGGCACAAAAAAATACAAAATACAGAAGCTGGGGACTTGACTGAGCAAAAAAATGGAACTGCTCATTTTCTCATAATTTGTCAGGGGCTATATTGTCCCTGTTAATAAAGACTTTTAATTTTCAATGCCAACAATAAAGTTTGTTACAATATTTCATTGTGGAAATCTATAAATATTTGAAAAGTAAAAAAGTAGCCAGGCAGTGATTGGATAGTTATCAGAATCAATATCCAATATTTTTCATATTTTTGTCTACTTAGTATTGCATCTACAGTACAAAACCAATGTAAATAACTTTATTACATAAAAACACATTCAATTCACAGTAACATTCATACCTGAATCAAAAGATATGGGTATTTAAAGTGTTCAGGTTCAAGAAACTTTCAAAAGATGAACGCAATGCCATCTATTGAGTGAAAATAGTATTAACGAACCTTGACATTACACAAAAATGTTGAGTTATTATTGTTTGTTAAACTTTCGATATATCAGAAAATCAAGGCTCCCCAGATAAAGTCTTATGGCTAGTTTCAATATGTACATATTTGACATCCACAATTGTAATTTACACATCATGCTAAAGTTCCTTAGACTCCTTAAAGATTAAGAACGTAAATTAGGGTCAAAATTTAAACTCACCTGGCATTCTTGCTAGGATCAATTTGATTCTGAAGAGTGATGTTTGTTTTATAAGCATGAAATGCAAATCCACCAGCCACTACTCTGTTCAACGCTTCATCGCCCACAAGACGCACTTCCGCCTGTCAATAATATATTGGTTATCTTATTTGTCACTCTTTCACACAAAATCTACTCAACATTTTGGAATGAAAATATACAGTAATACAGCTTATACATCAAAATGGGCTATGTTCTGGGCTCTGAGAAGAGACCCGTGCAGTTGGGCAGAAAATAGATTACTGATGATGATGCTGACCAAACAAATGGCCGGCCATCTAATGTAAAGTATTCACTGCAAAGCAAGGATACTCAAATAAATTAGAATTTCTATTTGAGGTCTCTACAAAAAATATCCTACTTGAAATCTCTCCAGAAAATTTCAAGTCTCCCTAAACGAAACATAAGAAATTGGCCTGGTTTACTGTGGATGGCGGCAGGTCCTTCCCCAGGCAATTTTCTATCTATTACATGATATACCTTGAATGTGATAGAACTTACACTATCATTGCTAGCAAGAACTAGAAGTGTGGGTATAGCAGAGTGTAGGAGATTGGCATAATGCCTAGCATAGCTGGGTCTGCTCCCCAATGCACCAAGGCATCTGCCCAAAGTGCCTGCTGCTGCTTGGAGCTCATATATATATCTGTAATAAAGGAATAGACATAATGGTATAAAGTTGTCACATAATATTGTTATAAATTGTTTACAAGATAATTACAATATGATCAAAAAAGATGACTAACGTTTTTTTATTACAAGTTATAAACTAATTTCCTGTTGGTATCTTTGGTAAGAAACAGCCACTGAGAGTGGGTAGTTTCATTTACTTAATTCTGAAAACTAGTTTAATATGTTAACAACAAAAAGAATAGGGAATTTAACTAACAAAATTAGATGAAGATCAATTGAAAATCAAATTGATACAAAATCTTTGA
>DWPP01000635.1:0-10598 GCA_018251735.1 Eantis mithridates tamenund
AGGCTGCAATAATATTATGTTCACATACATATCTAAGTATATATACAAATTTTATATACAGGGTAATAAGCGTGTGTTGCGTTTATTACCCTGTATATAAAATTTTTGGTTTTAGTTTTAATTGTAACATATCAACGTTATTGCTGTGCCTTCTGTTTTCTATGTTGGTAGACCTTAAATAAATCTTCTCTATCATTCTATATGAAATCAAGAACAAATTTTCAAGTTATAATGACTCTTTTTAGTTAAATGTTAGTGAAATTTATTAAAAAAGACATTTAAGACAAACATTTTTACTTCGATTAAGTCAATTTTTAACAAGTCTTTCATACCCAAAATAAGTCTTGAAATACATCTATTTTTATACCAAAACTTAATTCGATTCTTTAAAATTTTAAAAAATACAATTATTATAGTTCTCGCCACTAATCCGAGGACTTTCAAAAAAAAGAGGATTCTTCGAATTTCGTGAATATTCTTTATTCTCCTGAGATAAAAAGTTTTTCTCAGATCAAGGTCGAATCGTTCAAATCTTCTTTTCTGTAAATGTAACATCTTCATTAACATATTTTATAACGTATAATATATACGTTAAAGATATTTTTAACGTTTTATTAAGATAACGCTGTGAAGCAATTACACTTGAAGAACTGAAGAGTTGTATTAAAAAATAATTTTCATTTGTTTAAAATTATCATCATCAATAAACACATTCCTTTACTTGGCCCGGGTCAACACCGAGACATGAAAAGTTTTAAGGCTATAGACCACTAACAAGAACTTTTTTAAATAGTATACGCTTAGTTTGATTACCCCCAATATGACAATCCGATACCAAACCAAATGAACTACTCCGACTTATTCTGTTAAATACAGGATAGTTAAATTACGGAATATTATACATGTCTTACTCGTTTGTGACACATGAAACCTTCGAAGTAGTTCCTTGTAGCATGCGGATCACGTTCGAGTTATTGGCGGGCGGAATCAGACAGTAAAATCAACATACAGCCGTGAACTGAAGCCCGCCGAATATAACAGATAAATGACACTATTTAGTGTCGTCAGGTCTTTCTGTGCGATGTCTGTGACTCATTTGGTTTTTGAATGGTCAGAAACACTTTCAGTGATCTCAGAAACTAACAAAAACTTATATCGCGAACCCAAATGGTAATTGAAAGTGTCCAAATTGTCCAAATATTAAGTCTATTTTAACACTATTTAATATTTTAGTTATTGCAAGAAGCACTAACGTGTGGATTTGTGAATAAGGATGACATTTATGACAGTTGCGTCAATATAATGGCAACCACAAATTTTACAGCACACTTGAACTGATACCGAACACATTCGTGTAACTCCCAGTAGTCCACAATACCATTTATCAAAGTACATTCGTGTAACTCCCTACTCCCAGTCTTCCACCACTCCACACACATTAATACATTCGTATAACTCCAACTCCCAGACCTCCACCACTTGAACCATATTCGCTTTTCAACCATAACAGTTTATACATTTCAATACTAGTTATTGTAATACTAGTTCAATTGGAGATTAAGAATTTACTGACACATTTCAGAAAGTGCATTAAATATTGCTTCATATGAACGCTAGCGGTATACAGTTTATATCTTCGCAACATTAACAGGACACGGTTAGGGTTTCACAGAAGTGTGTTTCAGTATGCTGGTCACGTACAAATTATTGGGGTGCGACATCAGAGAGCAATGTCAACGCATCCGTTAGCTATCACTCGGTGAAGATAACACCTAAATGACTTAGTATTTCGAACAGCACGCGAGATACAATTCACATAACCGACGTCTTAAAGGCATCTTAAAAAGGCGAGTGTGGCTGCTGAATATTTGATCCTGAAAGTTGACACAATTAACAATAATGCTGAATTTGTACATGACTGAAAATTGACACAATTGAGAAAAATGATGCTGATGATTTAATTCTTTCTGGATAATTTCTACAGAACACATAATAAACATGGAGTCTTAACAAAACTTTGGAGATGTGTACCTAACTAGCGAAAACAACACTTACGTACGTAACAATGCTTATAGGTTTCATCATCATAACACCTTTTATAAAGCTAGAAATATCTGAAACACTATTACGTCACATGTAGATTTTACAGTAGTTCATTGGAGTATGGGGATCACGTGCGAATTTATTGGCGTGTGGAATTATGGACTGTGAGGCGACCTCATCGCGCATCGCCACGTCCAATATCAAACACACCGATAAAAGCAACAAATACATGTTCTGTTTAAAAAATACTTTTCTGCTTTTTTATACCGATTCTAATTTATAACATTTCAAAGTTATTGATATCTTTTAGAATATTATTATCCTATGTATGCATGTACGTATGTTTGCATGTATGTATGTATGCATGTTTCTTGCGTTGTTTATAGTGCGTTGTCTATCAGTCACTCAGTAACGGAAGATATTTATATATTTAGATTAATAATCGTTGTTAAAATTTTGATATTTTAGCATAATAATACTACATCTTTTAAAGTATCAAAATAGTTTATGGTGAGTAAATTTGTCTTTTTATCAGACAAAGAAACTCTCATAAAGAGTTGTGCTATTAACTAGTATCGTTCGTCGTCCTGTGTTCTCGGCCCACAAAGGCGCACGTACACAGAAGACGTCATTATCGCAGCTCGCAATACCTCCATTGTACTCAACTATACTTGCAAACAAATAACGAATATTCTAGAAGTCGTTTTTATGATTCGTTATAACAAAGTCAGTCACTATGAGTACAATATTTTCATATAATTAGTCAACTCTACAGATACGTACATGCATGTCATCATACGAAATCAGTCACCAATTTATGAACACTATTAAATCATGTTCAACGGCGCCGTCATTGTTATTCAATGCTAATTAGCAGAAATATTATGTTAAACCGCTACACTGCAGCAAAGTATAATGACAAAAACACAATGCAGATATAAAACAAACCAAAAAGCAAAACATTTCTCATTGTGGACTCAAGTTGCCCTTAATATTCCATCATAATATTTACGGAAAAATAAATAATTATGTGTTTTTGTCTATCTAATCTATTATAACTCTCTCGAATTATTTTATTTATAGCAAGAAATAAGAGCTATACTCGTATTTTTGTCCCACTACTCAATTACCTCTACGTAGAATAGAAACTACGTATTCGTAGCACAGTAGGCGTAGCTTTGCGGTTGCGTAGGTGGCTCGGCTCGTAAAGATATTTTAGGCGTGGATGTGACTTTTACTTGTGATTTTTACTTTCAGTAACATTGGAACTCCCATGTAATGGCGGTTTATGTTGCTAATTTCATAATACATATTGTTTAAATTAATAAGCAGTAACTCTAATGATCCAATCCTAATCCGTCACTAATAATACGTGTACTTACAAAAGGCTGAACGAATATGACCCTGTGAATTTGGTGGTCTCCCCCGAAAGGGATTCCCATTTTGTCGCAATGGGGTGCTCAGTAGCCGTGGTTACCTCCCCACGGTGAAGCTAAGAGGAAACCTAGCAGGGGACGCTACGTATGGGCTGCTAGGAACCTGCTCTGGATGCGTGCACTGCAGGCCGCAGAGGTTGCGCGAGGAGAGGCTTGTCGGTGTATTGTTGCCGCTCGCCCTATCCCCCCTCTCTCTCGACCTCGCCCACCCCCTCGATCAAACGGTGCCGCACCGTTGATGCATCTTTAAAGCATGTAATGCTCTGACCATTGACATGGTATAAAAAATTTAAAATAAAGTGGTCCCTTTGTCGGCAGTGGGGCCGCAGAGGAAGAAGAGTGTCGATTTGTCGTTGCCACTCTTCCTGTCCTCTACGGCTGGTTGGTAATAGGGAAGCGGGGGGGCGGTGGCGCATACAAGCAGGACGGCCGTCGATGAACAAGTCCTGTGGTTCCGACGCTCAGTGGCGAGATGGAACACCGTAAAGTTTTTAATTCGTTGGAGCCCCTCAGACCCCATCAACCGCCCATGTGGTGGAGGATGCTCATTTCGAGTTTTGCTAACGGTTAAAAAAAAATGGCAGTATATTTTTTTTCTTTAACACACTCATACCCCCGCAGTAGGATTCCCTGTGCCGCGGGTAGTATTACACATTACAAACACCCAAGACCCGAGAACAAATATTTATCTGTCACATAAATATCTGCCCCGGCCGGGATTCGAACCCAGGACTCTTAGCATAGCAGGCAGGGCCACTACCAACTTGGCTACGGGGTCGTCAAATATATAGGTATAGTAATATAAAGACTAAGTATATACTTTATACTTAGTCTTAATGTCGTAGAAAGATAACAAAATGTGGTGGCAAATTATTAAAAGTTAAGAGTATATTTTAAAAGCGAAATAGTAAGACAAACTATTGAGATATCGATTCCTCTTTGTTGTTTTTACGGTCCTTCTAGATTTAGCGCAATATTGTATGGTGCATAAAATCCAAATTCTGTATCGTTTGCGTTGTTTTAAATTTACAATTCAAAATTGCCTTTGAAAAAATTAATTGCTAACTTAAATAAGTGAATATTGAAGCCTTTTCTTATACTTCAATATTCAATTAATATAACATCATTAAAATTTTATAAACAACAAAAATGTATTATGTAACTAATAAGAATCACGGATGAGAGCAATACCTACTATTCACAAAGCTATTTTTACTCGATACTTTACTCGTCAGCCAGAACAACCCTCGACACCTACACTAGCTAAGTGACTTTTTAACCTGCTGCAATATTTTACAACACTTTTAAAGAGAGCTCCAAATTTGATTACCAAAAATGAGCCCGACTCTAAGAGGGTCTAATTTCAACCTCGTCTCTTTTTTACATCAACTTTGTAAAAATATCCGATGTAATTCACGCCCTGGGGAGGAACAATACTGGGTTAATGAAATATCAACAGTGGCTCGGTGTACTCATTCAACAATTTCTTTTTAATTAACGAAGGATTCGAATGTTTAGAAAATGTAACGACATCATATTTTACTTTCAGGAAAGTTTCCGTATAAATCTTCCTGAAGCTTGTCTACATTAGTTAAGAATTATTTGAAACTGTGTAGCTTCTTATCTATTGTAAATGAATGAGGTTGGTGTTCAACATTTTGTGTATAATTTTCAACAATAGTTGTTTAAAAAATATATATTACTTCAAGAAACATTTGTCATGTAAACGCGCTCGCTTCAGACCTCAGCTGGATATAGACCTCCCTAAGTTTGCGTCAAATATCCCGATTTTCCGCAAACCACGCAAACGCCACGTAATTTAAACACTGTTACAGGAGCGAAATTTTATCTTATAACAAAATATATGTATGTATGTTCAACTTCGTTAGTGCAAAGAGGATTAAGAAAGTACCAACACAGTTATTGTTAGAGGTTCCAAATCCAGAAGTGTAATCATGAAGCCGTTGTTTTCTTGTTTATCGTCAAAACAGATTAAGCGGATAATGTACATTACGCTATTCTGGGACATTAACTCCACCACCGCTTTAAGTAAACGGCACACGTTACTTATAAATAGCGTTACTCAACCCAAAACTCCAGTCAAGGAATATGTTCTTATATGAAAAGCAGCATAACCAGGTAAAGTTTAGAAGTTTGAAAAATGTAATGTCTAAAACTGTTGATCATCTTTAAAAAAATCTCATTCCATTAGAAACATACATTGTATCACCACATAAGTGCACATGTAGTAACGGGTCATACCCGAAAATATGTACTTATAAATATATTAAAAATAAATTTTTATATCTTAATTTTATTTTCTATTTGATTATCTCTTTGTTTACGATAAACACAAAAACAAATACAATGAGAAATGGAGCTGGATCTGGATGATACAAATATTAGATACTGTTTTTTATCATTATTAAAATTTCAATGATTACTTCTGTGTGTTCTATTTTAAATTCCTAATACGAAACTGATTATGAAAAAGTTGAGAACCTGCGAATTTCATCGTTCTCGACCCCTAATGATTCCAGTCTTATTTAATTCCCTCACGCGTTTTATAGCCGAATAACTTTCCGCACTCAGTCCACGTAGCTTTTAACATCGACCTACAAGGTACTTAAAACTTTTGACGTCGCTTACACACATAAAATGTTATTCTGACTACACATCATGTTTTACCCATAATCCACGGTTGACTGCGCAAATTGGTGCTACATATACGTAAACAAACATAACATGGAACATTAATTGAAAAAAAATTGTAGCTTATCAAGATCTATATGAGTAGTTTGATGTTTCTGTTTTTCAATAGGGGCACTTATTATTCGGCTTTGAGCGCTACAAAGCCAACGAAAATTCAGACAGAAAGAGCTTCTGGTAATGTATAATTCTTTTGGGAATAACGTACATCTGCAATCAACCTCGTGCTGAAGTGTTTTTGAGAGCTTTTCATAGTCAGTGTACGTTCTTACAAATAACTTATGACCAGGATATGAGTGGAAAGCCTGTCTATAGCTCTTTTTGAGAAATACATTTTTTTTTTCATTTAGAATTTCATTTGTACAGAGGTAACATTATAAGTAATGTTACATTCTTAAGCGTTATCGCCGCGACTGTTTTATTAAAACAATAAATCTCATGTCAAATGCACCCGCCCGCCGTCATAACTGAATAATAGCTGTACAATTGTATTTTATGTAAATCACTTTCTTTGTTAACGTTTTCTGAGAAGATTAAGGAGGTACTTTCGTAAAGGGCGTAGGTAATTTTGACCTGTATGTGTAAATAAGGTTTTTAAATCTTAGCTGCTATAAATAACTTGCTTAAAACGGTTTTCTTCTAAATGTAATAATAACAATCTGTCACCAACAACGCTATTTGTTACTATTATTTTAACGTCCTACCATTTGATATGCTTATAACGACAAATGTTTCATTATAAATAATACCGAATGGCATTATAATTGAAAAACAAACACTCATAAACTTTTTTTTTATTCAGATCAATGGGTACATTTTCTACAGTTAATATCAAAGGAAGAATATTAATTTCAATGTCGGTAATCCTGAAACAACATGGCGGATTTAATATAGCATTCGCGTGAATAAATCAGTACCTACTTATTGCCGAGAGATGAGTGCCGATAATTGAAAATTCACCGAGGCGGCGGGGATTTGAACTGGTAACAGGCGAACGGCGACGGTAATCTAACGACTCTATCTGTTTTAATAGTGAGAGGGACGTTGAATTTGTAAATACTTTTACTTAATAAATAATCCACCTGAAGATAAATCGGATAGAATAGAATATTGTTTATGCAGGCATGGTATGATATTTTATAGTTTTTTAATGTTGCTTTCTGTTTTAGTTTATATTTTGATTTCAATATATGTACATCCTCACACCAGCCTACAGGGTGGGCAGAGAGCATGGATTGCTAAAAATCTCTTATCCTTACAGATCTGCCGTGCTGCTTCCACATTCGTTAGTAAATTGATTAATAGAAATGTAATAACAATATAAATTACATTACGTGGCTCTTCATTAGATATTGAACTTATCAAATACAGAATGATTTTTAATGTATTCATCTCATTTCCCAAGCGAAATTTGGGACCTTTATTGTATGATTGCTGCTGGACAAATAGAAACAAAATAACTTAAGTACTCTCCAATTTTATAACAGCCCTCGTCTGAATCGAATGCGTCGCCATTCGCTAACGATGATAATTATTGTGAAGGGCCGCTTATGTCAGCACGAACTGTTAAAGGAGCAACTTAAATAACAAACAAGCGAAACTAATTTATGTTATTTTCCTTCAATTTTATATTGAACTGGTATGTAAACGGCTTACTATATTTAACTATGTTTAAATTTTTCATTTAAACTTAAATTTCCACAATGTATTATCCCACTTTTGGTCTTATTTAGGATATAACTATAGTGCGCGGATTACTTAATACATTATGTATTTTTTCATTTAAACAAATACAAGTGGTTTACTTATTTGTACATAATGATAATAATATTCTTACAGTTCCTGTATACTAACATCTGTTATACTATTTATTTTTTTCAAATTAGAAGACAGTATATTTATTCTCATCTACATTTATTCCTCTATATTGTACATGCATATATTTACCATTTTAAGTTTATTCATTACAAACATACAAAAATACAAAGCTTTCCTATTTATAAAATTAGTATAAATATACATATCTAACACTAATTTCTTTTAAATTGGCATCAATCTTTATGTCCTGTTTGTGTCCTGCGTTTTATAGCTAACATTTAGCCCTCCGGAAATTACTCTAGCAAGTCTTTGATCGCACGCGAAAAGTTAAAAAACAAGCGTGTAAATCAGATATGGTCTATTAAACTTTGTGTCCTCGGACGTTTCCAAAGTAATAAACTAAAACAATATATAAAGCTATAAGCCTTTTACTATTTTGAATTCTTTATAACAACTAAAGAGGCCACTTTATAGATCGTTTGCAATCTACACCAGCCGCGAGGCTATTGACGCTTAACTTTCTTGAAATAAAATATTATAAAAAACAACTATTTCAGTCGTGTTTTTTATCAGCCACGCATCGCAGTCCGCTAACGATGATAATTATTATGAAGAGCGCTACACTCTCGCCGGCGCACACTGTCAAAGAGGAAACTTTACTAATTAGCAAATAAAGCGAATTGAAGCCTCGTACGCTACACGATAAGGTATACTTGAAAAAACCTCAATTTCAAGTTTATCGCAACTGGAATACTTATCTGAAACAATGAAACATATTTTTTTTGCATCATTTGAGAACAAAAAACTAATGCTGAACATACTAACTATTTGATTGGACACAATTATTGTAGTATCACACTAATCATTTTTGTTTATTTTTGGTACCCAACATTCATGTTTTTAATTCCTCCCCGCGCACCATATACCTCAAATCTTTTAGTGTAAAAATAATAGCTTAAAAGTTAAACAATTATTCATTTTAAGTTAAGTTTAAGAAAAATATAATATTCTTAGAAAATCGATAAGTAGAAGTGTTATCAGTTAATAGTCGCATCGATAATAGGTATCGATATGTAAGAACGTGAGCAAACAAAACAACTCAACGAAACAACGAAAGTTCTCAAGATCACACACACAACCCAGGAGGCAGGAGTAAACGTGAAACATTGATGTTTGTTTCCCTTTCTTTCATAAAAGAATTTACAGTTTTTGCGACGTCACAATAAATACTACTTCTGATTGGTGGAATATCACGTCACCGCACTATTATTAGACGATGAGATCACCCTTTAAATTGCTTGAGCTGAAGTAGGATAGCATAACAGAAAAGTATGATGGAACAAAATAAAAGTGGGCGGTTAAGACATTTCGTAATAACAAAGTAAGAAATTCTCAGGAGAAGGGCATCCCCAAAGCGAGGACGACGTCACCGTGCAATCTGCAATGATGAGTCATCGTTGTTGTGTTCTCGTTCGCTTCTAATTTCTTTGACGCGCTTTTTATTTTGATGGTACTGTCATCAATGAACTGAACTGTCAGATATCGCTATCTCAGTGTTTTATAGATAGATAATACGCTGTGCTAATAACTTTACGGTCATTGAGAAAATTACGTAAATTGAACCTGTTGTGTTTAGTGAAAAGTTGAACTTATGACGATGAAGCTTGAAATAAGTGATAGCCAGTCGAACCACTCGGACTTCTCCTGCGATAGCCAATCATCGCAGGGGTCCTCAACAAACGAGTTCGTATCGGTGCCTACTTCGAGATCATTATTAACGGTAAGTTCACTAGAGTTGGAGCACGACAACTTGCAACTTCTCGACTCTTGTAAACTTTGACCATTTTGTCACAGGGTCAATAACAATAACAGGAAATCGGGTTGTGTTGCTGTAGTGATAACGTCGAATTATTTACTGAAATAGGTCTAAATTCTTTACCTATGCTCTAATGTTGGTGATAAGCTACATTTTATCTATTCTAGGAATGGTTTATACAGAAATAACATACATTTTGATTGAATAGATAGATACCTGCTTCCTAATATAGTATTTATATTATACTTGCTTTTTTAAACTTACATTATACTGTCAAAAATATACTTTAAATTAGGTGTACTAAAACTATGAAGAAATTTGAACAAAGGTTGCTAAAGCAAACTATTTCAATAGTATTTCACCTGTTTTTAAGATTTACACAATTATAAACAATAGCGAGATAAAGTATTTCCTAGTAAATTATTAATTAAAGTACAAGAAACCAGAGTTATTTTGCTATTGCTGTTACCGTCAGTCACCATTGTTGTCCCCAATCACAAATGATACTATTTACATTATCCTTATTCATTATAAAAATTTATGAAACTTTTGGATGAAAATATTACCTGAAGTTTATTTAAGGGTTATGGTTTTCTTTTAATTGGCAAAAGTAACAGCAGGGTCATAATACTAAGTTTCTACCCAGCAGTTTGATATTGGATTCTCAGTTCATGGGTCCTTCAGCGTGCACTTTAATTTCAAATTTTTTCTAAGTTATGTCCATATTAGTCCTAGTTATGATTTATGGTAAAGAAAACCTGAAAAGTTTCTAAATG
>DWPP01000636.1:0-10597 GCA_018251735.1 Eantis mithridates tamenund
AACGCGTAAAGTACCTACTTACTTTGAAGCTCTAGTCATAAACGAACAGTAGACACTTACCTGCAACAATTAAAAAACAAAGTTAATCAATTAAATAAAATCCATTAAGTAAAATAATAAACAAATCTACATACATATATCTACACAATATATGTAAAACATAAAACGAAATATTAAAAGAAATTAAGAAAGTCGGTGTAATATACAGGTGTAATATATTTTTAACTATACATATACATATTATGTAATAACTCCCAACCCTGGAATGGCTGAACAGATTTTCATGGAAGTCACTATAGATAGAGGAGGTTATATAAGGCAACATATAGGCAACTTTTTATATCAATTTTTTTTTTATTTTATAAAAGGATTTTTATTATAGAATACCATGCGAACGAAGTAGAGGTTACAGCAAGTATAGTAATATAATTTTAACAACGTAAGCAAAATACTTGTATATATTTACTATACACAGATTGACGTTGTAAAATACGTTAAAACAATATTAGCGAATAGCGAGCATTCACCGTACGAGAATCTAGCCCATCCATATATTAATGAGATGAGAATTTTACGCCCTTGGCGCGTGTCGCAATATATGGAGTCGCTGTGCGCTTATACAGAAACGAGGTTACCTTTACATAGGGTTGCCAGATTATAATTTGAGAAAGGAGGATTTAGGCTGGCCACATTTTCGATAGACGTTTATAGGAATTTGAGAGGTACGAACACGTCCATAGATTGGTAATTATATGTGAGAAATGTGCGAGCACCATAATGGGCACTTGCACCATCAATACAGTATTTATATATGTAATAATTCGAATACGTAAAAATTATTTAGTTACAAAGTAAACGTTTTTTTTTTTATTTAGATGTTTTTATAATCTTTTATTATGTGATATCAAGTACCTAAGACAATTTATCCTTTGATTTTTACATTTCATATGGCGGTGGAAGTCGCCATCTACTGACAGGAATTTTCGTTATTAAGCTGAAGACTTACTTCATAAAGAGGACAAACAAGAAAGAAAAGACGAAAGGACAAAATTTGGGTACATATCATCCTTGTTGCTACTATCTGGCCACCCTACCGTTACATTCGGTTCATGACTCCTTGACTATAACAGAGCTGGTTTACGCTTCGCAATCCGTAAATCAATCTCAGCAGTTGTATGGTGGCCTATTTATTCGCGTTCCATATGGCGTTAATTAACAAATGAGCGATCGCGTAATAAAGTAATGTAAGCATCGACGAGGTTACGGGTACGACATACGGTGCGCTATACTTGCGCGGTTACTTATCCATGTTACATTTTTAGTAACCATTCCGAACAGAATTTTACTAGATAGACAATAGACTATACATATGCACATCTACAGACTTCTTCGTGAATATATGTACAATACAAAAAAATACATTTTCTCAAATGGAATCTGTTTAGTTTTTTTGTTTAAAAAATGGGCGTGCATTGAAGACACGCAAAGCTCAGAATGATTTATGGTTCACATTATTAGTACAACAAAATGTACAGCTACCAAACACACCAAAGTCATGAGTGGAGTCTCTCGGAAAAGTCTCGTAGGACTTTAAAATTATCGTAGGATGGTTAACGAATGAATGAGACATCTAGTATAGATATCTAACTTAGTAATAGTTATAGCCGATAGTATGCAATACATACATACATACATACATACATACATACATATATACATACATATAACTAAATTCGGTTTGTTGTAGGTACCTAATCACTTATATACCTGATGAAAGATTCCTATGAATTCGTTCCACTGTCGCAATTATTTAGTTTTCATTTCAAACTAAAGTATTTACCTTAGAAATGTTCTGTCAACCAAACAGTAATTAACAAACGGACCACAACGCACTGATCATTACGATGTTGAATGTCTTAATTACTCAGAAAGTAAAATATGTAGGGGCCGTTTAATCCAAAGCAGGGTAATGCGACATAATTTCTTTATAAAAACAAGTTCATAAGACTCTCTGAGCAATTAAGTTCAAGCATAATATAGCAATATAAGCTCATGTTTACTGGATAACTAGGCCAATTAGTCAGTTATATAGTCAGTATATTACATGTGAAAAGCGTATGCACGACCAGCGATGATGTAGATTGTAAACGACCTACGAGGTTTAGCAACCACGGTCAGGAACTTAATGGGTGACCGCCAATGATAGAATTTTATGCGCGCCGCCATACTATGATGAACAGGTTGTGCCTTTATCGTCCAGAGATAGCAGCTAATCGAAAACCGAGTGGGTGGTTTAATAATAGAAGGTTTGAGCTTCTTTACCGATCCGAATTGAATCAACTTGGTGGAGGTTATTCCAAGCCGCCTCCAATTATGAAAGATCAGCTGTGAGGTCTTATCGTTTCGATAAAATATAAAGGTTAGTTGAAAATGTACGTCGGCACGTTTAATACTTAAGTGGCTATTTTCTTAGAAACGTTCTTTTAAAGGGCTATTTTTTACTATTTAGGTATATAATATTGATATTGAAATTCACCTAGATACCGATAAATATTCGTGAAAATAATGACCCGAAAATAGTAATCAAATTTATGTTTTGTCTATTTAAAGCACTGTACATTGTTGGTGAGCATCTCATATCTATAATAAGAATAGGTTTTTTCTTCCTATTTCCTATGGGTAGTAAAAAATATGAACACAGTTTTTCTTCGTCGATGCCAATGATAATACCCAAGAGGCTTAGTTTATTGTGACAACACCCACACGTGATACCATCGCTTGGTAGACAGTGAACAAGAAATTGGGTCTTTCGAGCCACGTATTTAAGTACTCAGAATCAATTTGTGGTTTATCTGATCTGAGATTTATTTAGGAACAACCTAATGCATCGTTACACAAGCAAGATTGCGTTTGCTCCGAGATTTACATGACGAAGGTTATAGGACTTACATTTTATGTAAATTGTTTGTACTCATACATATGGGAGAAATGTGAAATGACAGATTAAAGTCTAGGAACCCATATTAACGTTTAACTGAAAGGATAACAGCTTAGATACTAGATGAGAATTGCAGAGAACTAAGATATTTAGCTTAAGCTTGAGGAGGTCTATGTGCAGCCATGAACTACAGTAGGCTGTAGCGACATGAAGTTTTAACATAGAAGGAAAGTATAATATAAAAGGATTTAGAGGAAATATGAAAAGGAGATTTTATAAAAATTACAAAAGAATTTAAAACTAAATTAATATCTCAATAATGAAGTCAGTGATGAACACTGATAATTACATGTCGAAAGCGAATGTCCCTATAGACTATCTAATAACATTTTAGCATTCGGCCGAGCTTAATAAAGTCTAATTTGCTATCGGATCATTCGGAAATAGACGTCGTAGTAATGGGATAATTTGTCGTCATTACTCCACGATGAGAAATAAAGGGAGGAGTTTCGGCGACAATCCATCATCGTTTATTGGACAGATTAGCTTCGTTAGGCCAATAATTTAGAAGTGAGTTAGTGTTACTAACAAATAACAGTATACGGCAATTTATTTATGTTAAAGATTGATACGGAATCGATAGATATTATCAATTTACTCATGTTCTCATGGTTAGTTTCACAATACGATACTAAACTACGGAAATAATATTTTCTTGAATCTGAATCGAATTGAATAATCTTTAACTAAAAAAAGTTTTCGTGTATTTAATTACTAATTAATCTTTTGGTGTACGCTAATATATCTGCTTCTGCGCACTTCGAGTTCAGCTGTCTATTTCAGGTACCAATACGTATCCTGAGAATGATCATGCGATTAAATTTATTAGAATAAGTATGATCAAGAGATTACAGGGCGTAAGAGTTGAATCTACATATGCAGACTAGCATACATATATGTAGGATTACGTTAACAAGCTCATAATAGGATTAAGTGCGATGCGATGCCCCAGTTTCTTCATGCACCGTTACCAAGCCGTCCCTATCGGCGTCGTGTGACAATATAATGAATGTGTATTTATCGGGCGTGTGTAAATGTTCTCTAACATCGATGCTCGTCAAAACACGTACGTGGATACGTCAAATAGATAATGGGGATCATTATCTCATTGTATGCGATATGAAGTGCGCATTGCCCCGCGGCATATGGATCGCAATAATAAAAAAAGCTAGCAACAGGCTCGCTCTAAAGATGTGGTAAAAATTCTTCCGAAATGTTCTTTCCAAAGAAGCACCGTTGACTTGTCAGTAGTTGTTGTTAAGGAGAGAGAGTTATCATTAAATCGCCGAAGGCTTATATACGAGTAAAAAGATGCGATAGCGGTGTTCATCTTACCTTACCTATCGCCAAATTCAATAGTGACTGAGAAATTAAAATTTTCACCCAGTTACGAAAGAGACAACAAAACAGGTCCTCAGCAGTCTATACAATATCGGGATCATTTTCAGTCTGGTTTAGTTATCAATCATTGAATAGAAATGATACATTGTCAATGAAGGTGAAAGCTGCCTGTTGTGCTGTTACCGCACAACGACAAACCAGAGCCGGCTAAGATACATCACGAGTCATATCACGCATTGTAATTGAATAAGGCGGCGGCGATCATGGGCCGCGTGCAATTTCACTAGGCCGTGACTCACGAATTAGAACTCCGTCGAGATTGTAATTATATGAGAGTTATTACATGGATGCCCACTCACGGGCGGTGGCTACGTACAAATTGTACGATAAAATACTATAATTGAATGAAAATTCAACTTAAGGCAAATAATTATTAATATGTAGGAATGGAACGGTGTTATTTTCATCTACGGACCCAAAATGCGGGCTCGACCTATTTTTGTATGAATCATACGTCTTCGCCCAACATAAATCTTGCTTTATATAGAGCAATGTGCTATAAAAATCTGTGTTTGTAGAATAGCAATAATTACTTTAAGAACAGTCGAATAGTGTACAAATCATAACAAAGGTCAAGTCACCACTCTTTGTTAAAGATAAATTGAAAACAGATATATCAACAAGAGCTATAAAGAAGCGGTGAATAACATAAAATGCCGTGAAAGCAACAACATAAATATTGAAATACAATAAAATAATCAGTAAATAACCTTTCGCATCGCATTAAGTTCGCATTACACAGCTATAAATGAACGCATAGGAAAAGGAATTGCCAAAGGAGAATTGCAAACAAGCGAAGATAAAATCGCCATGATAATACTCAAACAGTGAAGTGGGTTAATTTCTTCCGTAAAAAGATACGGTCAATTGTTATCTGTTCAAATAGTCAGGATATATGCGAAACTTTCGAAAACCAACCATCAATTACACACTAAATACTAAACATGAAGTTTTAACGATTATGGACATGCCAATAGATTACCAACAAATAAATATCGTATCTTCATATGTTGAAATTCTGCATAAATTGCCGTAAATATGAGAGGCTACAAGTTGCAGCGTAGACGCAAACATAACATTCATGCGGTAGCGTAGCGGCACGGTATTGAAGAGTTTAATAATGCTCGGAGGGATCATTAAAAGCAGATACGAGCCGGAGATAACTTTAGAAAGTGTCGAGTCTTGAACAATAAGCACAAGTAGAGCAGGCGGCGACATTGCTACTCTCCAATTAACAAGATAAAGCCAGTTGAGAGGTGTCCCAGCACAATACAGACTGGGGATCAGAATATAGATACGGTATTTCCTGCCTGTCTTAAGAGATGACAAAAGAGTGATTTTGGCAATTGCAGCCGCTGAGAGTGGGAGCTCGAATCGTTCAAACCAACCATCTGTCCAGCGACCCCAGGGTTCAATTGTCGCTTGGTAAATACTTCTAGAGATCGACAGAAGAAACTAACGTCCACACGGGACGAGCTAATAAAGGTCGCTGAAAGGCCGGGGAAATAGTGCCTAGGATATTGGAAATTCCAGAGTTTTACACAAGTGCTGAGGCAAGCAACAGAGGGAATTACCATGTGGTGAGAATCTCAGATAACCCAATATCACTCCTTAGATATACAGGTCCTTTATGAAGGTTTTCCCACTTAAAAAAGACGACTCGCAACAAACGGCAGTCAATTTCTAAGTAGAAAGCGAACAATCGCCTGATCTAATCTGCTTGCCTGCTACGTAACATATCGTCGGGCGCACTCTACGTCATGTTCATGCTCAAAATCTTACACACTTCCATTTTATGTGATCTAAAGTGTTATCTTATACGAACGCACAATGGTTTTCTAGTGACATGTTTGAAAAACATAAGATACGAAGCAATGATAAATTTAATAATAAACTCGATATATTCAATACTACTTGGAAACCTAGCGTAAATTGTATGTATGTATATGTGGGATTCTTTTTCTATACGGTGAATAAATCTAAAAACTAAAACTAACCAAGTATGTAGCAGATGTAAATGGTACCTACTATAAGTAACAGCATTATTGATAAAATAATTTTTAAATGAGGGCATACCATTCCAATTGTAACAGTCCAAAACTCCTGGGCTAGAATCCTAACGGAGCAGACATTTTTCTTTGTCCGTGTCCACGGGGATACTCAGTGTGAGACTTTAGGTATAGTTTCTATTTTTTAAGTTGAATGTTTAAAACAATTATTGTTATCGTCATCTAAAAATGAAACAATTAATGTAATTTTATATACACTATCGCAAAAATTATCTAACGTGTATAGGACAACGAGGATGGATAATCGCCCTTCGCGCACTGAAACCCACTCTCTGACGGATCCATCTGAAGATTACGACTTATCACTCATTTTATCGCCGAAATAATTGAAAGATGGCCCTGTCGACTTTTTAACGACTGAAGTAAAAATCTCATCTGAAGAGCTTTCGAGTGTGTCAGGTCAATAGCTTTGTTATTCGTTTGAAGAAAATTATTCTGTCAAATGTTTCGTACGTTTCAATATAATATTGAGTGGGTGGAATTGACAAAACAACAATAGAACTAGTTCTTTGGCACTAAAGAACATAAGCAATAAAATTTTATAAGAAAAGTTTTTCGTCCAAAAGCGAAATTCTGAATTATTGAATAAACAAAGATTTTGTCTCATTCATCATTCATGAATGTTTCATTTTGCAATAGTGTATATAAAATATTTTCTGTATATAAAATTACATTGTTTTATTTTTAGATGACGATACAATAATTGTTTTATACATTCAACTCACAGATATATGTAGTACAAATTAAATCAATATGAGATATATTGATACTACATATGTCGGTGGGACCCATCGGTATCATTTTGTTATCTATTACATTAACATGTACATTGTCGTTATCCTGAGAAATTATTTCATTTTTTTTTCTGCTACTTCATTTTCTGGACATAAAAACATTACATTTCGGCAAGTGACAATCAAAATTGAATAATTAAAGTAAGGCGTAAAATATTTGATCGTCTTCCTTGGAACATTGGTATGCATTCTTTTGTCAGCGGCTGAAGATAAATCGTCCGTCGCGAGTGCTTACCTACACCTCGGTCAACGGCACTTGTGTTTTGTGTACCGATTAGTCTCCACGCTTGTTCCCTGTCATACGGATTAACAAATATTTTCAGGATTTGTTTTTCCCGAAATTTTATTTAAGTAAATACATTTACTTTTCAGCACGTACAACGCATGTTAATTATTACTCTATATTTGGAAAACTAGACACATACCAAATTAATTGGTTTGTTTGCGCAAATATGGGTTCAAACGTTTAACATTAATTACTTAGTACACTTTATTATATATGCAAATATTAGGTTTAATAAATTAAAATAAACCACAGATTATGTATCTGTGGTTTAATAATAAATGTGTAAAAATTTTGGTAAGTTCGACAAAACTGTACATAGCTTTTTACACTCTTTAAGGTTTTAATGCAAGCCTCGTCATAAGGCCTCGGCATAATTTGACGGAAAAGTCACATATAAAAAGAATTACAATCATCATTTCAGGTTCTATTACAGTGTAACCATTACAACCAATAAATAAACATGGACATAAAAGATGTTATCAACTAGTTCGTTGATGAATCAAAAAGAACGTCACGCAATTTACTGTTTCTAAAATAAATCGTAGATGTCAGAAATGTGGGACATTGGCTAATGATAATGAGACAAAAATATATTGCCACACATTTGTACCACTTGTCGAGACAAAAATACATTGGAACAATGTGAGATTCAGGTCGATAGGTCGACCTAGAAATAAAAAAATTGAAATAAAAAAAGAATGAGATACCACACCACAAGTAGCCAATTTAAAAGTGAATATAGTCCGCCAATCCTCATTTCGCCAGCGTAGTGAACTACGTCATTTATTTTTCTTAAGTAATAAATGCAGAAATAACCTATAGGTCAAAATTAATCGAAATAAGCAAGCAACGCACTGGCGATCAAAGTTTTTTTTAATATAATAACTGAGTAGCAAACAATCACGCAGGTCACCAGATATTAAGTGGTCACTGCAATATATGGACATTCACATACAACCACCTCAAATAAAATAGAATTACTACCAGAGATCGATGCATTTCTTCTCAAGAGCTCTAAATTAGTGGCTTCAAATATATAATAACGTACATACATCCTCACGCTAGGTCCTTTACGGGGTAGGCAAACAGCACGGAGTGTATCAAATAATAAAGTTTTCTGTTTTAATGATAATAAAGTTGCCTGCCACACGCGGCGCGGTAGGTCCCTCCCAGCAAGCTCTATCTATAAATGAATGTACTTACATGTACAAAAATTTATTTATATATGTATATACCAAAGTCACCTTTACTGAGTTAGGGTTAACATATTGTATCGATAAATCCTTGTGGGATGCAACCGTAGTATTTATAAATGACCTTGCAGAAGTCACCAAAATTATAAAACCCACGCCGACGGACAATTAATTTGAGGATGGCCACAAAAAAAAGAATAACAGATACGAGCAGATTTTATCCGTACGGCAGATGTCAAGCAAAAAACTGTTTTCTTAAACGGAAAGATAAAAATAATGTAAATTTAATTAAAATGGCTACATGGTGTATAAATTGTTACGAGTAGCTTTAGAAAACGAAGCGGGTAGGACATCGTCCTACCTTAAATATCGGTTTACATTTTCATATCCATTATATTAAAGTTAAGGAAAATACATAAAAATAATTATTTATAAAAAGTGTAAGTTGCATAATAAAAAACAAACAAAATTAATTTATCTACGAAAATATGTACCTTAAAAACAATGAATAGATATTTCATTCAATTTTAATTTTGTGCTGTGAAATGATAGGTTAATATTTAAAATATCTTATCAACAATATCCTCTTTAAGATAAATGGAGTTGTTATTTGCAGCCCTGTTCATGTTCAGAAAAAAACAAATCTTTAACTAGTTAATATTTTAAAAAGTTATTAGGCAACACACAATAAAAAACAGTCGAATTGTGAGCCTCCTCTTTGAAGTCGGTTAAAAATAACTACACGCTCACAGCCTAGGATACACTAGAACATTCTTTTGTGGATGCCATGCACAGAGATAACAGAATCACGAAAACGACAAATACAACCAAACCTTTTATACTCATTATTCAAATATTTGCCCCGTCGAGAATGGAACTATGATCACCTAGTAGCCAGTAGCCTTAGGCCACAAAGGCCCTAAAAATAGTAAGATTTTTTTTGCTTTACCATCGATGGAAAGGTGATGGCGCCAGATAAAATGACGAATCAGAAGTCAAGTACTTACTTACATGTAATAATATCATTTTACAAAACAAAAACGCTACAACAAACAACTTTATCTTAAATGGTAAAAGACGCGGGAGCTTGACTAGTATTCGAATAAAGTATCAATTAGCTACTCAGAGTGGTCGTTTGGCTCTGTGCCGAGATTCAGACGTTTTTTACGATAACCTTTTTAAACTTTCCCGACACCAAAATAATGGGTGCGATGTTTATGATTAACGCTCCCGCATTCAGAAAACACTTATTTTTATTAACCAGTCAACAGATAAGAAACCAATTCTCCGTTTCCAAACAATATGAAGACTATCGCAGATCATGAATCAGTTGAAAGAATAAGCAATGCTCGTAACAGCAATGCTTTTATGAAAGCCAACGGTTTAATGGCATAACTGTGTTTCTTAAAAGTTTTCTAAAATGTTAGAATGGACTGGTGTATCCAAACAGGAAACAATAAAAGTACCTAATGGCGAAGCGGTGGCGATGAATGAAATGAACACGATGAATATATAACTACCATTAGAGATAATTATGTAAGTTGTTTCAAAATGAGATTTTAAATCAAATTTTCTAGTGTATAGCGTATCCCTGTCAAATCTCAATAAAAAGTATCTAAGCCGTTCATAAAATATAAAATGTATAAAATATAATAAGTTTTGTGCAGTGTCCAAAGGCAATCAATACGTACCTACATTCTTGTAGGTACCTAAGGCAAGTAGGTTCTCGGCAATCTTCATCCAACCTGCGTCGGCGATTCTACGGGCTATACTTCATTGACACACACATATCTTCACGCCAGGTCCCTTACGGGGTAGGCAGAGAGCACGGAGTGCCAAATATCTCTATCCTTACA
>DWPP01000637.1:0-10592 GCA_018251735.1 Eantis mithridates tamenund
CGTCCGCGTGGAAAAACTTCCCAAATTTTGAAACATTCTTCATTAGTGTTCTGCTCCTATTGGTCTTGGCGTGATGATATACAGACTTCCTCGACAAATAGGCTATCTAACACTGAAAGAATTTTTCAAGTCGGACGAGTAGTTTGTGAGATAAGCGCGTTCAAGTAAATAAACTGTTCAGCTTTATAATATTAGTATAGATTAAAGGCTCTACGATGTCCACGCAACCACTAATCATCAGATGGCCTACACGCTTAGTTAATATAAATAATGATATGAGAATCAGTAAATAATTCACCAATTGCTTAGTCACTTTACATATGCCTAATATCATATTTTTTATTTACCCATTTTGTTCTCAGTTCTAGAGACGACCTTCTCACGCACCATCTCAACCTCAACTCAGCTCTCACGTGTCGTCTTGTCGGCGGACTGACCAGAGAACAACGAGCCGTGTGCCACGAAGCAGCCGATACCGCTTCTGTGGCTTTCGAAGGCCTTCAGTTGGCGGTCAGGGAGTGCCAGCACCAATTTCGTTGGCACCGATGGAACTGCTCCAGCTTGACAACAAAGAGCTCAAATCCTCATGGTAGTGCTGTAATGAAGAGAGGTAAGTCCAAAAATAATATTTTAAAAGTATTTAAATTACCACTTTTTCTGTTCTACCCTTTCCATTATAACTATGGCTAGTTTTCATCTATCTTTTTAAAATGCCTTACACTTTCATAAAAATGGAACAAACATGTACTTACACTGTTGTTTACCAAGCGGGATAAGTTGGATCAAGGGTGATATACGTTAGTGATCCGGTCCGATCCGGTCCGTATGCAGAATGAATGACGAATTAACGCTCTCAGAAACATACAAGTCTAGCTTATAGGTAAGCTTTAAAGAAAGTTAACTCTTTACAGGTGTTCAAGTGCGAAAAACTTTAAATTTTAACATCTGATATTAAAATGCAATTGGCAACAAATAATTTATACAGGTTGTGTTTATTGTTTTAGTTAGGGACATGTAGCATCCATAAAGAAATTAACAGCGAAATAAAAGCTTCAAAACGACAGTAAACACATGTATTTATTTATGGTAGTTGCCATCGTGGGACGCCAATAACTTTTAAGCTTCATTCGAAGCACGTAGGTGGTAGCAATCAGAATCGACATAATGCTCAAACCAGTCCCGAACGTCGTGTAATGTTACAAGAAAATTTCAATAAAATAAACGCAACCAAACATTCAAACCAATCGCGATCGACCATTACAATCCGAATTTATTACGACGAAAAATTATTCACGCATATTAAGATCCCACCGACGGGGGAATCTTAATATGCGTTATGCCCCGTAGTATTTACAGAACGCCGTAAGTCTATACGTCTATATCTTCGAGTGTGAAAAGGCTTTGTCGACCTTATTTTTTACACAATCATCGCACACGTTGACGTGGAAATTTACGAGCATGGAAGATGGGAGACAACAAATAATAAGACGATCCTTGGCGGCCAGGTGTGGGTCCGCTCCCGCGCCCCGCGATTTCACGCTTCGTGTGCGTCCGGCCGCCGCCCGCCCCGCACCTCTAGCCTCTACCAATTAATATTTTAACTGGAATTGCCTCAGCAGACTCACTTGATTTCCCCCACGCCCTTTATGACTGCACGCGTTTTAATAGCACCTGGGAATTCTCTATCAAACGTTCGCCAATGGCGAACGGCAATGACTACGCGTCTTAAACGCTTAACACATTATGTACTGGTTTGATTCAAAACGAAGATTAAGGTACTTAAGATATAAATTATACACGGATTATCTTTAAATACGTTAGCTGGCCTATTGTACGAGCGATGTAGAATTCTATTAGTACTGGTAACGTTCCGTGACGACACCTTCCGGCCCTTCAACTACACGATTCCGTTTAGATTGAAAAATAGTGAAAAAATAGCGTAGCTAAGCACTTAAACATCTTTCTTAACTCGCCCATTGTTAGGGTCCCGAATTGAAACGCCGACTAGTGTACGAAAAGAAAAAACCCCAAGAACAAATCGAGAGAAGTTTTCAAATAGGATAAAGGCGATCGATGATCTACGAAGAAAGATAATAATGATTCGGGACCGTTGGATTTTTTGCCGGATCGTGTAGATACGTTGATGAAAGGACGTCGGACGGATGGCATTCTGGATAGATCACGGGATTCGTTCCGCTTCCCTGAGATCCTCCACACGTTGTTAGCGCTCTTGTTGTACGTGACGGTGGTACAATACCGGAGCGACAATGTGGACAATTTAATGACCTTTGTCGAGCTAATGAGACGATTGTAAGAAAATGTTTCGCCTCGGGCGTTAATAGTCGGCGATGAACGTGAGATTAGCACGAGATGTCAGATGACGCGTCGAATGTCGGCGATGTGACATGAGAGAATGGCGCTCGTCAGGGCAGCCAGGGTGGCAAGTTGGCCACCTCGATACCGATCTGGCGGCACGAGCGCACGTGACGTGAATTCAGAACTCGAATGTGTCATAAAAAACTGACAGTTATTGGCATTTTATATCAACAACGTGTTCACAGACGACGAAGTGGCGACGACAATGTGTAGTTATGATGCTGCAAAAACGAGATGTGATGTTAAAGGCCGGCTTATCGTCTGCCCGTCGGTCGTGGGAATTTCCTCGCTGGGCGTGTGATGGCTTTATTTCACAAAAATTTTAACAGATTTATCGCTAAGAATTTCGCAGGCGCTTTACAAAAAATATCGCGTTCATTCGCACTATATACGTCATAATGTTAGAGATTCGTGACTGAGCATCATTGATGACCTAAAATAACATTGTAAAGGTTTTAAACAAGGGCGGAACGTGTCGAAATGTCTCAATGCTGAGATGTGGTCCAACCTACTAATGGCCGCGATAACATCATCCCGGTGCGTTACCGAATCGTGCTCCTTCAGATGCTCCTTAACTGTGAGAAAAAACACACAAAAGGCCCCATAAAAATATGAATTTGTCCTGAGTTCCAGGTTCGGACGTGACGTCGAGTGGTTTTTTTGTTTATCCTCTTTGTTCCCTATCGGATTATGAAGACAGCTTTTAAGAGTTAATTAAGTCGAGGATGGCATAAGTGATATTGCAGAATGTAGAAGAATAACTTTAATGGAGTGGTCACTGAACGTAAACGGCTTCCATTTTTATTTTTATGTTCTTTTGAATAAGTCCCTTACCTTAAATGTGAATTTTATAGGCCAATATTATAACAATCAGCGCGTTGATTACCAGCTTTCAAATTTTCGGCGATTAGTATCCTTAATGTAATAATCTTATCTTATTATTTTTATTTTGTTTCGTTAAAAATTAAGACATTTTATAAGTTCTGTGCAAATAAAACTAATGTCATGAAAACTTTCCCAAAAATAATTTTAACTGAAGCCTCACCTACGGTGACACCTATTTTTCTATACTCCGACTATTTCTACTACTATCGAATAAAAAGATATATTTTGTTCTCAAAAGCAGTAAACCATATCCTGCTTTAGAAAGAGCTTCCTTTTTGGGGCTAATGTATGCAATGACTCTCCATATCAGAGGTAATTAAAACTTTCTCATCGGCTAATAAATGAAAGAAAAAAGCATATCTCTGAATGTAGTTTGCCAAATTATAAAATCAACGCCATTTTTAAAACATTTTTTTCTATTTCCCATACTTTTCGACTTCCCCACACTGATCATCCTCGATAGCACGTAGGTATATAAAGAGATTAGGCCCTCATTTTGGATGCTGGTCACAGCGAGGTCGGGCTGGTCGTTATGTTTCGGTAATTAGCGATTCGCAACACACGGCCCCGATGCATTCCACAAGCGAACCCTAATTAGAGAAAATTTACAAAACATTTACAAGCTAATGAATTAAGAGATGCAATGTTGGCATATTTTGTATTAATAGAGAGAGTCAATAGGATTTCAATCAAAATGAGACTATTATTGCCAAACCAATTTAGTAATAGAAAATTCTGGTCACTAGGCATTTTTTTTTTATGTTTGAGGTGTACCCATAATGGATATGCTAAAATTTTACAACATGGCCTATAACTAGGTCGATAACTATCTCCATACTAAGTTTTGTATAAATCGGTCCAGCAGTTTAGGTAACAGACATCGCTACTTTCGCATTAATTATAATATAATTAATTGAAGTTTATAATATATAAGACAGACAGATATTAATTCAATGCCCGCCAAATAACTTTTCTTATTCAATTCATAATGAATTCAGCTAATTTATGACTGACGCAGTTTCCAAATAAAGTAATCGATTAATTGTAATCTGGTCGTCGATGAACTCATTAACACAGTTAAGACGGTGGGAAAAATTCAAGAAAGGAACGACTAGATTCCTCTTAGTAGGGGGTAATTAAAAAAGTGGTCAAATGCATACAACTTCGTCAGCTTACTTACATTAGCTTAATGAGTTTTGAGGATTCACTCGTCACTACAGACGACTAAATCTTAAATGATTTTTAATTAATCGGAGTATTGACTAATTATCACGTGCTTCACGATGAACGTGATTATGATGATACCTATATATATGTATGTTGCTGCAATATATTATGTAAAATGAGACTATTTTGTGTTTCACGCATAACGATTCAAAATTAATTATTCTTTTTTTATAAAATCCATCCATCCTTAATACCTTGACATATTTGTTGAACATTCAGAAATTTATTTCAGTAACACGCTTAAATAAATATTTACCTCTGCAGAATTTCTAAACAATAGGTAATTTGCCAACGTCAAGCTCTACAAAAAATATGTCATGTCACATAAAAGGCTAATTATCGAGAGTCAAGCCGTAAAAGGCGAATATTCTTCGCCTCTAAGGGAAAAAGTTAAAGCGAGTTCATTCATTTTAGCACCAGATTTATAGGCTATCGATTTAAAAGCGAGAAGGATCGTGAAAAACCATTTTAAAATCGCAAAGTGCACAATCGTAAATCAGAGGGCGATGTGCGCGACGCAGGCGCGACGTTCGCTCAGCGGTGTGCGCGCATCAAAAACGATGTAACACATCGCGGAAAAACACGACCACCGCCGACGGTGCTCGGAAAAACCTATCAGTATGCGCATCCCATTACATAAATGTTCGCGCATACATTTTTAAATAAAGAATCGGACATGAAATAAAACGTTTAAAATTATAATTGAAATTTGTATGTATTTACTTAGTCCGCGAATTTTTTTTACCCACCGGCGCCGGGTTACCGTATACGGCTCGAATGTAGATTTGCCAATTTAATCCGCGCTTCGCGGAATCGAGGTGGCGCTGCCGTCGCGAGCTCGTTTGTTCTAGTGATGGATGCGCTTACATTGGATTCTTGCATTTTAAGCCTTATAAATAAACCAGTAAATGTATGCGTTCCATAAAAATACCATTTGAATAGAAATAAAACAGTTACAGAAAAAACAATAACGAATAACATCATGTCCAAAACTTATGATAAACGCTACCAAATTAACATGCGATCCGCGAAAGAATTATACAAACTCGAAATTTAACTTGCAGACGGCGAGTGTCGTAAATCGAGAATCGTTTTTGTGAAGCTCGTAGCGAAAATAATTACATGTCATGCATTATTAAAACAAACACGGGGAAAAAGGGCAGGTACAAGTGTAAGGGAAGAATTTAAAATCTGTCACCAGTTCGAAATTCAGAGCATTCGGCAAGAAAAAGTTGAGATCGTATAACCTGAATTCATTAGCGTCGATTAAAGCATTCGCCACGGAGTTGGTGGTGGACGAAAAGAGATCGTATCGACGATCGATTGCCCCAAATCGATACTAAATTTAAAGAGCTTCAACAATGTAGCAGCTTACTAAACGTATGGATGTTTTTTTCATATCCGCATCTTGGGATTAAACAAAAGAATCGGGGTAAGATAATACAGCTGCGAAAATATTTGTGTACTAATGGATCAAGTGTGTTTTGATTGAGTACAAAAGCAAGAACAGTAAAGAAAATTTTGTCTTTAATCTCGCTACCCATTTCCTTTTACTCTGATGTCCTCTCAAACTTGAAATGAGTTAGAAACTGAAAAGACGGCTTCGAGCTGCTTAGTAGATTCCCATGTACATGTATTTGTTAAAGAGTAAAATATCTTTTTCCAATAAAAACGACCAATTACAATCACCAGTACAACACAAGGCGCGAAAAGCCTCTCTTTAACTCCGAAATTTCGTCTTGGTTTCAACAAAAGAATGGCTGGAACTTACCATTGCCCCTCTCCAATTTGGATTAATTCGCCGCTTCTGGGCCTATGCCCAGCAGTGGACATAGGCCTCCCCAAGTTCGCGCCAATTATCCTGGTTTTCCGTAAACTTTATCGAGCCTCCTCCGGCGATCTTACGCAGATCCTCGGTCCAGCGAGCAGACAGACGTCCCTCACTGCATTTGGCACCACCAAAAACGCCGTCACTACTCCAGAACACTTCTTCTCTAGCGGCCATCGGTCCTACGACACAACTGATCAGACCACTGCCACTTCAACTTGGTGACTGTTCAGGCTATGTCGGTTACTTTAAACTTAAAAACTTTTATAGAGAGAAATTTGCATATTATTTCGTGACGAAACCATCAAGAAACGATTTTTGAGCGCTCACGGAAATGTATATTTATGTAATTGTTTGAGACAGATGGTAGACAGACCATTCAGTGTACCTTTATTCTAAGAATAAAATTGAATAGGTCGACTCATAAAAGCAACTTGATCAACCAGAACTCTAAGAAAGTTCTACAGTAATATGTTGGAATATGGATTGTAGTTTCTTGCAGTAAATTTTTTTCACATTCTTTAAAACTCATTGGAAGTACATTGGAATACCAACACTTTAGTCTATGGGTGCTCTTATTGAAAAAAAAGATGCATATTTATACAACTCGCATTGTAAACGTATAACTAAGGAAAAAAGCAAATTCCACTTTATAATCGTAAATGTTGCTTGTAGATCTAAGATACAAAAACTTCAATAAGACGTAAAGGGAGTAAAGGTGCTTAATGTTGCCCTCAATGAATGACTGTTTACTTTTTAGTAACTTCATTGGCTCTTTAAATGCATTACTGGACTAGCTGCCACAGCTGGAGAAGGGCTGAGGCTTACCTACTCCAACTCGCGGCTTCAAATCGAGTTGGTAGCTAACCCATATCTCGAATATTTTTAAGCTACCCATCATAAGGTTCTAGATAATACTCCTAAGCAAACTTTGAATTCTGTAATTAATGCCGCACCTGAAGATGCTTAACTTTTAAATAGCATACTTTTAAATGTTATTAAGCAAGACTTGATTTTCTTCGTTACGTATTTATTTCGCATAATCCAACGCTAAGAATAATTCAATGTCATTGACACATTCCAGATCCACTATTTACAGCAATATTAATTGTATTATTTACAGAAAAAAATCATAAAATATTAAATAATAAAAAACTACGTATGGAATTCAACTTTATCCGAAAATGACAATATCAGTCTGTCCAGATCTTGTAAAGCAATAAGGTAATATCACTACGTAAATACTTAACCAAGCTTTCAAGGCCTCTACACACTCCAACCCAAATCCCCACCCGTAAAGGCACCCATAACTCGAAATCATCAAAATCGATCAACCAGCCGTGCTATAAATCGCGACATATCGATTCTATCGCGTCTCCACGGCTCGACAAATATAAATTTGTCACTGACGACTCGGAAAAAGCTCGGGCCGGACTCGAGTTTATAAATAAACAATAACATGACCCTATTTGGTTTGTACACCGTAACATTCGTTGTGAGTTCCCGGACGATCGATACTCGATCTTGAAATAATCTCAGATGCATTTATAAGACACGATTTGTTTTTTGTTTTGTTTCAATCGTCGAATCGTCACATGTCAAAGTCATGGTTATAAATTATATACTTACCGAAGTGCAATTGTTTCTGAAAAATAATTATAAACTGACTGATTTCCCTCATTTTTATCGACAACCCTTTCCCTGTCCTACTGCAGGGCACCCGTAACGTTATTTATTTATAGATAATAAGTAAGTTCTAATACAATTATTATCTATAAGTAAATAACTCATCAAAGTACTTAAATAGAGCTAGAAAAACTTTTGATTATACAAAGTTTATGACGATACGTTCCTTTTCTATTAAAGCGAGATTAAAAATACGGAGCTAGGCGATGTGAGTCAAAATCTTAGGCACGGACCGTTAAGTATGTTTTAGGGATGCATGTTTTCACACTATGTTTTCCTGTCCCAATACTAGACGCGGGTCTCTTCTTATATAATAATATTTATACTTATAGAATAAATCCAGGGGGTAGGCAGAGAGCACGGAGTGCCAGATATCTCTATCCTTACAGACCTGCCGTGCTTCCTCCACATTTATTACTCTCTTCATACATGCACACCTGTTTCGGAGACTTTTCTGTGCTCTCTGCCTACCCCGTAAGGCACCTGGCGTGAGGATATGAAGACTCAATCCACCATTGGCAGACGATTGACGATGAAGTCAAGTTGCTACGAGAGTTGCTTTACTATTCTATTCTCTTCTTATTCTTTACCATATAGTACTCGATAGTTAGTAAATAAGTAATATGCCCATAACTACGAAATGTTAGTGTTTTAATTTTACATAAATGTGAATCTAGGGTCAATTCAACTCAGCTAACACGGCTACGAATACCAAGTGCCGGAATCTAGTAGGTATCGTTTGAAACAAAATACATATAACCATTGAAACCTACGAATCACCACAAATAGTATTAGTAGTAAGTATTTTTATTTGTACTACCAAGGGAACGTTACGCACTGAAAGGATTTTGATAAGACGTTCTTTGTAATCGGATGAAACCAAGGCGAAACCCTACTGAGTTAAGCCACAAAACATATGACACCTGATTTTTTAAGGAAAATTGTACCTTAACACATTACAGTAAAGTTTATATTCATTTGGTCGGTAATTTACGCGACGTGGTTATCGAATAAAAACACCATTATTTCAATAAAACTTATCTCTCTGGAGCAATTAGTTTCATTCCACGGGCAACCGCTAATCCATACCTATAGATAACAAATCATTCGATCCTTATATCGAATTAATTTGTGTGAGTCAGTTACTCGCAGACATTCCGTTATATCTTTACTCTGTAAAATATCGAGGATTTTATAACTATGTGAATTAAAGAGATAATTGGAAATATTTTTCATATAATTACCAAAATCAAGGGCAAAAGAGATCAAAGTAGATTGTGATCTTTTTTCTACTGTTTAGAAATATGAGTTTTTAACACCTGTTCATAAAGAATAAATAAAATAAATTGATATGTTGGGGATAAAAATATACATGTATGTATAACGAAATTTAGTGCTTAGGAGCAACCTTATCCTAATCACGGTTAAGAAATGTCATGATTTTATGACCTCTCTTGACCCTGACCGAGCTTGATACATTTCTGAGACCTACTCTGCCTTCTGTGATGTCTCATATTTTTAAATTGACCTAAAAATTATTAAATTACAACTGAAGTCCTAATATTATTTTTATCTCTAAATGATTAAGACTAGACCATGAAATCTTTTAAATATAAAATGTTAAGACCCCTCTTATCCCTTGACACACTTCGTGGAGTTCACTTCACCATATCGTGTGACGTATATTTAGTCGATTAAAAATTACTTTTATTAAACAAAAGAATCTTTCAGATTCTTAGATTTTGTAAATATTCCACGAATCTTGAACGAACTGTATGGACGAGCTAAGCATAAATCACAACAATTAAGCACATTATCAATTACAGATTAATGCGCGCGCATCAAAAAGCAGGCATCCGGGCGAGCAGGTGGTCACTCGCAAAGATCTTAGAGTAGCTTAATTGCCTATTAAACGGGGATGGCTCTTAAAATCGCTTTAATGCCAACATCAAGAGGTCCATTCTGTTAAACACAATGAAATAGCAAGAATAGCGCATTATTAACCTCCAAGTTACAATTAACTAAGCACCGAGTACGCCGTACCTAACTCAAATGCAAATCGCCTATCATTCTGTTTATGGTAAAAAGATTACATTGTGCAAGTCCAATAGCTTATCTTCGCATCTCGAATGGATTCTGTTTAATTTATTGCAATAAAATAGATAAATGGCGATCGGAATCGTTCCGCGTTCCGTGGAGCGATGCAGTGGAATCGAATGCTTTCGTTGCTTTGTATGACAGATAGTGTATCAGAAGGTTCTCTTAGTTGGTATTTAGATTTAGTACTCACTGGCAAGTAAGGATGATTTTGAATTTATGGGCGAGTCGTTCCATATTTTACTGAACAGCTGATGGTATGTAAGTAATGGCGAATGGATAAGTTCCGAATAAAGTATTTGAAAATAAGAACAATATAACGACTCATCCGTAGAATAAAGTCCGATTTGCAGAATTGATACTTTTCAGTAGAGCTTGTAGAAGTTGTAGACCTGTGTAACTTTTAAACGGTAAGTCTTGAAACCTAGATTTTTTGGTAAGTTGTTATAATGTCCCAATGTAGTTAAATGCGGTATTGTATATATTTCTAAAT
>DWPP01000638.1:0-10576 GCA_018251735.1 Eantis mithridates tamenund
TTTATTTACTTCAAGTATTATGATAACGAATAGTCTGTTTTAGAAAAGTGTTATTTACACAAAACAATATCTAATTTGGTATTTAACCATACATCAAAGATAATGAGATTTTAATAGTTGTCAAATATGTATGCATTTTTGTGTAATTTCTTTATTTTTTGTCAAATTGATTTTCCATAAACTGTGAAAGTCTTACGAGTTGTTCATATTGTAATGATTTTATACGATGCATTTATTTTGCACCTGTATTTACGCGTTTACCTGACTGGGCCCGTAAAACCGGGTGCAAAGTGCCGATTGCGACACGTATTGCCCTACAGAGGTGTTAAAACAAGTCGTTTTAATATACTCATGCCTTATGCCGTAATTTACGGCTTCAGACCTCATTAGCCTTGGAATATTACTGCCTGTTTAACACCGTTACTGATACCTGTGCCTTCGTACGTTGCCTGCCTCGTACGCCCTGCCTCGTAACGTTTTCGAAGCGTATTTTAATATATTTGTTCGTACATCGCAAGTAAGCAAACAGTGTTCAATAATTGGATAGAGTTGGCGGTGGTGTTTTTAACATGAAATTGATACTACATATTAGGAGTGTTGACACTTGCAATTCAATAAATATTAAAAGAATTAACAACCTCAAAAAGAATGGCAAGTAGGTAACAAATGAATTATTTAAAAAATATATATTTCCGTGACATAATTTTTTGATTATAAAATGAGCATGTAGCAAAGAAGCATTCAGTTCACCGGTTGTTGAATGGTATTTGTCGCTCGTTGGCATCCATAACCAACTCCAAATAAAACGGATTCATTCTCCATCCAATTCTCCAATGGATTCATTTATAAAACCCGATAGAACCCCAATAAAACCTGAAGATATGTTCCTGCTCCTGAGTAGGTACCAAGATGGACCGGAGGCAAAAAATCTTTATCTCACACTCCTCACGTCAAAACACGCCAAATAGAGAAATTGGTGTAATTTATATCACCTACAAAAAAGTTTTACTTGCTAAAGCAATTTTTATAGTAGCTCCACGAAGATGATTTAGTTGCTATAAAATATTCGTGTTGTTATAACACATTTACCATTTGTAATTTTGCTCACGCACGCTCTCTGCTTACTCGTTATTCGTAATTGCGCATGAAAGGCCCTCGTAATATATGCGTAGTAATCATGCGTAGTAATACCCAGCCTTAAAGGTTTCCTGGCTTGGTTAAAAATAGCTATATGTTAGGGTTTCGTCAGACAGAGAGCTGGATAACGCTGCTCGAGTGAGACTCTCAGGTAGCTCGTATCGTAGATGGCACATAGAACACGCTACGCGCGGTTAAGGTGTTTATATTTTCTCCTCGTGTTCCAAAGCCTTACTGTCCTCGCGTCCACACTGAGTCAAACGAAATGAATATATTCTTAAGGAATAAATATTTTTTATCCCTTTTTAGATTTTATCATTAGCTAAAAATTGATAAAAAAACGCATGCCAACGCATTTAACCACGCAAATACTACGCTTAGCGCTCTATGTTTGACAAAACCGTTTAGGTTTCCTAGGTTGGTTAAAAATAGCGCTATATTAGATTACCGAAGCGTGCAAATGTGGTGTAATCAGAACGTGATTCGGGTTGCGTTGCTAACTGCGTCTTAGGATAAGGCGATTATGACTTAATAATCCTAAAAGGTTTGAATTACATGATGTGTTGCATCCATTTGAAGTAATATTTATATTTGGTATATTTGTGTAATAGTGACACGTTAAAATGGAATAAATATTGAAATGCTTGTAGTTCTTTACAAATGTCTGCGAATACCATTATCAAAAAAAATAACATCTGATGTATTAGTGCTATATGTTTATTATTTATACTTATTTATTACAAGATAACTTTCTAACTTGCGTTATCTTTAATATTTTCAATGCACATAAACGATCTTAATAAGTGGAATGTAATCCTTTTAAATCTTGCATTATTTTATTCTTTTAATATTTGATTTTGATTACTTACATGCATACCTAATGTTGATTAATGTGGTTTGAACTAAATAAAATTATTATTATTGTACTTCAGCAAATAAATGATTTTGAATTTAATAATACATACATACATATCGTCACGCCAGGTCCCTTACGGGGCAGGCAGAGAGCACAGGGTGCCAAATATCTCTATCCTTACAGACCTGTTGTGCTTTTTCCATTTGTTAAAAAGAGTTGTTTTAAGTAATTATCTCTATATCATTGCCTAAAACAGAGACAAGAGGAAGTCTACCAATGTTTGCAAACAGGATATGTACATACATATCTTCACGCCAGGTCCCTTACGGGGTATATGTTAAACAGGATATGTATTAGGTATAATATCCACAATGGTCAACACACTGCACATGTATGCAAAGTGATGTAATACTTGAATCAGTGTACGGGATGCGAATGCGTTCTAGCGTCGTTCTAAGGTGTAAACACACGTTCTGAGTTTGCACATCTATTAGCATACGATTACCGCTCGCTCAGTAAACCCATTCACACAGTCTTGAACACATGCGGAGCATACTGCACTGTATTATGCATATGCGTGACGTAATTTGTTAAGTGGCAATGCTAAACTTCAGTTTAGTTCCGCACTATATCGGCATAACGCGAATCGTTCAATTTATGTTCACAGTTAAAAAAGTTGTATTGCTCGCTTTACCACAACCTATGTATATTATGACTGCTCTGTGAAAATTTCTCTCGCAGCCATATATGAAGTAGCGTAAGAATATTCTTACGTGTCTTACTGAATATTAGGTACTGTCTTACCACCATTAAAATTTTAATTTCATCATTAATTAATTCAATGTCACCAAAAGTTCTTATGCAGTGCAATTCTTATTTAGTGCAGATATGAATAGATCTAAAAAAAATTCAAGTTTTTCTGTACGTTTTTCAGTTTAGTAATACTTGACACGGCATACTAGATTTAACTGCCTGTGTCAGATTGTTCTGCAATCATAGTAATATTTACATATATACATATCTACTAGTACCGACGGCTTACAATAATTTGCTCAGCAAACTCATTCACAATACATCTCAGAATATATTTGAAATAGCACGCACTGCTGCGTGCATAGTACCCTATGCACGTGTACGTGACATCATATCTGAGTAAAGATGTACTACATTGTTACTATGTTGATATATTTAAAGATTTAACAAGTTATGATGAGTCCTGTTGTTATTTTAAACTAGAAGTGCCCGCGACTTCGTTCGCTAGGGAGGCGACTATTACACAGTTTTCCTGCGTCAGTCCCGATCCCGTAAGATTCCGGTAGCTTATAAAAAACAGCCTATATGTTATACTGGTGTATAAGCTGTATATTACTGTAAATTTTCATTAAAACCCTCTTAGTAATTTTTATGTTATAACAAGATCTGGAGTGATAGTAAAGAGTAACAAATATCTGGCGTATATTATAGCAGTAATATCTTGTTGGCCTTAAATTTTGAAATTCTTTCGAGTCTCTATTATCCAAACTCTATACAATTAAAAAGTGTCTGTTTTCATATTAAAATGTCCGCTTTTAATTATATGCATTTGCTTATGTAGATGGTCCACATACCTACAAACCAACATTTGTGACAGTAACAGTGAATTATTACCATTAGCATGACGATAAGCTTGCTAGTGTAACTATTGCATAAAATGTTGAAACTTTTTACATAACTAAATATTCTCAAGAAAACAGGATTCAAGTTTCAAGTGTCATGTGCAGTCTCCATTAGATAAAGATCGTCCACAGCATCTTGTATAAGTGTCCTAGATGTGTCGTTTGAAGCTTTCCTGTTTAGCTGACTGAGGTTTCTTATATAAATAAGATGTACCGTACCGTTGATGTTAGATTCAGAGTAGGCAGAGAGCATATATAGGTAATAAAAATTTACGAAACATGGTTTATTAAATTAGACTTCATAAAATTACTAGTAACAAAACAATTAGGTTATGTTACAAACACCTCTATCGTTTAAGAAGTCACGTCTATCTCCTAATCTTATCATTTACTTACTTACATGTTAGTTTTCTGAAGAAATTAACATCTGTGATCATTTTCATATAAACTGAAACAAAAATTTGTTGTTTTTTGCTTGCTTTTGTTTGTTTTTGTTTGCTTTTAAACTATTTTGTTTAAATAGTCAGATGTGTTTAGTCGTAATGATCATTTAAAATCATTTAGGTGGAATTCTTTTGCAGTTTTTAAAACAACTGCCTTTTACTAAAACAGCGACTAGACGAACAAAATGGACTTAAGAATGTTTCTGGGCTAAATCTTTTATTGGTGGTATTCATTCTGCAAAGACTACGTTTCTTATGATTTTATCGGTAACAATTAGCAGTAACAAAAACCTAGATATTCTAGTTACACTTGTCTGGTAACTTCGTGTCATTATTCAGAAGATTCCGAACAAAAACGCAATACCATAGAGTAGTCACACACTAATAATATTTTTTGCGTATGTGTGCGTAAACGTCTGTCTGGGAAAGTATACATGTATGCGTATGTTCGTCAACATTGAACACCCAGGTTGATACAAACGTATAAAAAGTAGTCATATCTTTAATAAGAATAGCTGTCGTCGCTGTATGGCATATTTTATGGTTTAGTCGCATTAAAAATAAATAATAAAAATGAAATATATGAGGAATGTAAGCATATTTCTATGGACCAGTATGAGATTTCACGTACACAGATACGCTGCTATGTTCTATGAGGCGGTAGTAGATTCCTCCTCGAGCGATGTTTCGGTCTAACTTTATTATGCATTTACCCCTTTTATATAGAGAGCCCCTTACACTCCTATTTACATGCAAAAATAAAGAGGTTTATTTGTATTGAACGCCATATAAACACAAAGGGAGTAGAGGGTGATTAGTCGCGCGAATTTCACGCTTAAATAGATGATAAAAGAAGATTTGAAAGGACATCCACTTAGTCATATGCGAGATTTTGATGATTGATTGATTTTTATGCCAAGGGTGAATGGCCTTCCGTCGACATTTGTTGATGGAGGTAATTCAAAATTTGTGTAATAACTTGCCAACTGTTATAACAATTGCAATTCTAAACCTATTGACCAATACTACAATTATGCGTATATTAAGAGTATAGGAGGTATATTAGAAGCAGAAAAAAAATTGTACGATTGTCATTGAGTTTGCAATATACACTTGACAATTCCCTAAAACTGTGACTGCATAAATGTATTGTACAAACTAGCATTGTTATAAACAAGTACACAATCTCGTCCGTCTCGACGGACTACAATGGAGCAATCGGGCAATTGTGAGTAATGTGCGACAATAGCGGTGTAATTTTCATATCGTCGCAAGGTCACGAGACGACTGTTATGAACATTTTAGGTACGTTGCTACGAATTGACATAAATAAGTTAATATAGCTTTACATTCACCGAAACTCTGTATTAAGTTTCTCCTAAATAAAAACAAACCATGAAACAGAAAAAGTATCCTTTAAAAAATTGGCGCTACAAAAATACATACATACATACATATCTTCACGCCAGGGTACGGGGTAGGCACGGAGTGCCAAATATCTACAAAAATGGTTACGTAAATGCCTTGGATTCTCTTAGTATGTAGTCGATACGGTTCTACAAAACAAATTTCATCTTTTAACTTACCCTTAAAAATATACCCAATTGAAAGAGCGTATAGATATGGTGTCTACTGGGGCGAAAGGAGACTTCTACTTACATTTATTATGACACTGCTAGCAAATTAATTCCTTGAGTAATTTCAGTGAAACTTAAGACAATCAAATAAAACAAACAAAAAGAAAATATAACGAGAGATATGTATAAAGCAGCCATAATATTAAATTATTAAGCCTTGTCATTAGAATACGGGATCAAGGTTCGCTCAGCAATATAAACACTCAAGACGCTCTGGCCGTAAGATTAGTTGAGATACAAAAGTAGGTTGCGTGTTTCTAATTAACTAATAAAATACATAGAAGAGACAAATACATCATATGACTCTATAGTATTCTCGGCGTCAATAATTCATTAAAACGAGTCGCCGCGACGCGCTGATGAGTAATTGTCAAGTACTAGGGCGACAAGATTCCGCAAACAAAGTTATCTTTACTCCTAATTTACTCTTTACCTCAAAGATCATAAAGAATAGAATCCTCTAAGCGAACTGCACATACAAGCCCACCTCGTACTAGTTTCGCTTACAACTGCACATCAGTTTTTACGCCCCCGCAGATCTAATTTCAGTCGTATTAATTACAGTTTAGAATCGTGTTTTCATCGTTTCGTCTAAAAATAATTTCATCAAAATAAAATCATTTATGTTTCATGAGAAACGGCGAAGCTACAATAATATCGGTTTGACTTAATAAAAGGATTCGAGAGCCTTACACGATAAACGAGACATTTGAATGTTTATACGCGGCCATTTTGTAATAAAAAGACTGTAAGGTATATGCTCTATTCAGAAGCTATTTTTAACTAGAAAGAACATTCCATGCCATGTTTTGTATGAATGTCAATGCATTGCAAGAGTTGGCTGCTAGATATACGATAAATTGATTTTTTCTTAAATGACATTCGAAAAGGCGTTTTAAATATTTAAAAATTTGTCGTCGTAGAAGCTTACTGTGTAAGCAGTAATGCCAGCGAAAGATATGGTTATTTTTGTACTGCGGCCAAAGTGTTGTAAAATTCAGAGAAGTTTGCGAGTCCGCCTTGCCAAGTTGGCAGCATAGTTGTGTCTCAAATCGGATAGGTGGACATTGACGGGGAGCTTAAAAATATCGTCTGAAGTTACAAATAAATAATTTCATTTTACAAAGTTTACAAAAACGACTCAGCACCGGATAGAGTGGCGAAAACTAAGGGAGACTTATGTCCAGCAGTAAAAGCTGATGGATGGATGGAATAAAATTGAAATCGAGTTTTTTTTATAAATATCTGACAAAATATTTGAAGTGTTATCAAAATAAAAACTTACAAGGAACATGCATACTCTAGAAGAGATTTGAAAATAGCAAAATATAACCGTCACCATCAATTGTGTGCACAATATTGATACGTAATCTGTATACATATAAATACGTAAAGTAAAAATTGTATACCCCCATTTAAGACACCCACACGAAAAGGAAGAGGATAAAAATGAGTATAGTTATTATTTATATGGAAAAGGTGTGCAGAACGCTACTTAATATTATGATATAAAATGCATTAGTAAAATAATAAATGACAAAAAACAGATTACGCACAATACATTCGTATCGCATGAGTTATAATAATACATTGAGACATATATTATCTTAAAGTCAAACCGAAAACATATTAAATATTATATGTACTCTTATATTTATAGTTTATCCTATATTTATTTTAGGGCCTTTAAATTATGGTCTAATTTTGGCCACCAGGGACCACTTGTTAATATAAATATTGTAAACGTACTAGATACTAGATAATATTGCAAATGATGATGATAGTGATTGAATATTACTGCATTATGGTAGTATTGCTAAAACATTTTCTGAATAATGAACATTTCAAGCAATGATTGATGAAACCGAAAGGAACGTTGATAAAATCAACACGGGAGGTCGAGGTCGCCTCGTACTAGAAGACAATGTACAGAATATAATATCAGCTTTCACTGTTATTAAACCATCAGTTATTCAGGAGCAGACTGTGGTGAAATTGCTGACTTGCTGTGGAACGTCCTATTTGGTTGGACTAAACCGTGCGTCGTGTTAATAATTTATTCGTTATCCGACTTCCTTCTTCGTATCGAATCCATATGGAATTGTTATTAATTCATACAGTTTTTATGAGGATACTGATTATCGTTTTAACGGTATTGTTTTATCCGGTTGTAATAACGATAAATTTATTTCCATGTCAAACTTTAATAAATATGTATTTTATATCATTTTCTGAGCAGGTATTATTAAAAATGATCTCATTGACACAATCGTGACTGCATTGTTCGTGCGATTCCAAATTCTTTATTCCATCCCCATATTACGGCAAACTTCGAAAAAGCTTCTATGAAGGTTAACTACTTTGCGCTGTTATGGAACAGATTATAGAAAATTACCATACTTTAAAACCATTAAATAATTTTCATCTCACAATGTGCTGTGAAAAGGTTGGTCAATTCGACGTATGATTACTAGTCGTCAATAAAATAATAACCTGCCTGGAGTGCCAATACTCAACATAAATTACAATTTACGAGGCAAATTATCGTCTTCGTTGTCGATTTTTCCAACCGTAATTGTTGGTTTCTACTAAATTAGCGCTTAAACGTATGATATTCTGACGTTTGTGACAATAAAAAATGTATCTTTAGATCTAACAATGATAAATAGGAAAAACTATTTTGGAGATTTTTTTTGCAACGACAGACCAAGTAGATGTGCTTAGTAAACGAAAAGAAGCTGTTTTTATATTTTGAAATTAAGAAATCAGAAAATTTACTTTGCTAATGATAATTTGTGCTTAGTCGAAACATAATATGAAGCTACAAGACGGTCGATAGCAATTACCAATTAACGCTAAGACCGATCAATGGTAATGAGTGTCGCACCTAACTGTAGTAAATGGGTGTGTAACATGTCGGTTAATAACGGCGATCGAGCCAATTGAGCCATTAAGCCTACAATTAGTACCGCCTGCAAATTGCCGCTTTCCTGATTCCCACCTGCGCCCGCGAACCTCTGTGAGCGCCACACAGCTCGAATCTCGTTTTTACGGCTCATTGTTTTCATTTTATTGCAATGGGATGTTACGTTCCTTAAGGGCTTTCCCAGGTAATTTAGCTTCGTCATACAAGTGAGCGTTAATGCTTACATTGTTTTTTATTACTTATTTCATTTTTTATGCTAATCAAGTTCTCCACAAAAAAACTCTTACTGTTAATATTATTACTACTACTACTATTAGTAATAATAATATTAACTTACTAACTATTATTACGGTGGATAGGTAATACACGCAACCGTCATACATCTGATGATTTGATCATATGGGTTTCTTCTTATTATGAGAATAACATTTGAGCACCAGACATATTTAAGGAAACGTTCTCTTTATACTTTTCATTGGAATAACCTTTATTTACAAAATTCACTCTTGATATTTAGTCCCGCCCCATTCTCTATATTACCTCGAGACAATTATCTTTACAAGGCCTATCTGCTTTTTGTATCCATTGTACGCATGCATATTTAACGGGTAATAAATTATACAAACAATTTAAATAGCTTTACAATGATCGATTGTAATCTTCTTACGCATATATGTTTTTTTTCGGCAGTACAAACAATGAGGTCCGCGAATAAGGGCCGAATGAGAAATTAACAAAATGAAGGTTACTCCAAATATGTAAAACTTGCAGATGCGCAAAAAATTCAGTGACGTTCATTGAATGTCTTACGCTTGTACCATGGGCCGCGTAGTAGCATCAGCCGAAAATACACCATACGATATGAGCTTCAACGTACGAAGATTTATGAATTAAAATACTGTGAAAGTTTTCACTTGGCAAGTAGCTGTGCCGCCCAGTTTACATTATACGTAAAAAAGAAATCCATCAAGGTTTCGGTCCGATACAGCTGTCGATGGCTATTGACGATTGCATTATATCCTGTCATGTACGTCGCTTTGTTTGATAAAATAAATGAGAAGTGACAAACGTCTTCACAAGAACCCCAAAGATATACCAAATTAGTGTCTTACGTCGTGCTAATATTATAAATGCGAAAGTGCGGATTAATATTTGTTTGTAACTCAATCAAGTCAAGAGGGTTGAACTGATATAGATGAAATTTGGCACAGAGGACGAAAAACAAAGACCGTTGGACACTAGATTAGATATGATTTTAGTAGTGGTAGTTTAAGTGTCGGAAAATGACGTAGCTGTAGATAGCATAGTTTATGATAAGATAGTTTTGTTACATTTCTTGAAAACGAGTTAAACGCATTTTCCTCAGAAAGACTTAACTTGCACTTTTGTCTGTGTAAAGTAATTTGCAAGCGTGTTTTTTTTTTAATTGAGAAAGATTTTGATCTTCAAGTATAGATCGCCTTGCGATGGGGATCCCCGATATTTTTATTTAACAGCTCAGTCAAACGAAGTGAGGACTGATGATTACTATGACGAAAGTTTATAAATATAAAAAAGTTAACGAATTTACGTAAAGTTACATCTAAAATTTCTGCCAAATACGACCGCAATAAAATGTTTCTATATTTCCTTAGTACTTTTATGTAAAGGTACTCTGGCTCCCTGTTTGTGGGTAATATGCCCCGAGATCACTACATAGTATAAAACAAAGTCACATTCTCTGTCCTTATATTTCTATGTATGCTTAAATCTTTAAAACTACGCATCGGATTTTGATGCGTTTTTATATACATAGAGTATTTCACCAGGTAGGTTTTTGTCTATATATTACATGCATAATACGATAAGTTCTTGAAGGCATGTGAAGTCCGCCAATCCGCATTTGGCCAGCGTGGTGGACTATGGCCTAAACCCTTCTCTGT
>DWPP01000639.1:0-10561 GCA_018251735.1 Eantis mithridates tamenund
GAGTGGAATATATGTATTAAATTGTACGGAATGTACCGAATGACTGTGCTGGATGGATGGATATGAATATGGAGTTTCCTTTGATAATTATTCTGATTAAAATGAAGGTTGGTTCAATCCACTGGAGACCGAGGAGTCCTCTAATGCTGTTGAGAAAGTTCATCAATGGGATTTTATTGCGGTAAATCCCACAAAATTGAAAAGGTGTTGTGCCTAAGATAACGAGCTTAGGTACTTTATAGATACAAAAAAAATGTAAATATGTCAAATCTCTAAGTCTCGCTGAAATCTAATTGGAAAAGCAGTCATCAAACGCCTGAAACATTACCTTGAAATTTGATTTTGCTTTAACGGCAATGACCTTCGGAGAGCAATGCAAGTTTACGACAAATTAGTGGTTCGCTAAAAATACGATAGCGTGATTTACGTCGCGCGGTCACGACAACCGGCGGCGTAGGGATGGGCGCTCGTCGATTACAATTAAATTGATACATTACGATAAATAACCTCTGCGTAAGATTAAAAAAACATTAAACAATCTAATCGCTTTATCGTTATAGAGTCGGATAGAAATGATGGCATAGTTGGTTTGGTTTTTGATACATTTGGATGGAAGCGGGTTCAAACCTCCGCGTGCACGGCGTCACGTGGCTTTGCGGTGAAGGAAATTTGCATACTGCATTAAAGTTTTGCAAAATCTTCTTGAAGACCTACGAAATCTACCCTTCTCATCTCTGAAACGAGGCTTGTGCCCAGTCGAAGGACTTAAATGGGTTGTTGATGATGCTGATATTGCTGATGAAGAATGTAAGGTTCAACATCTTGGAGAATTTGAACTTTAACTTCTTTGATAATAATTTGTGACATACCTATATTGTTACCTACTATAATTTATGAAAACTCATTGAATTCATATATTTATCTGGATATGTTTTATTAATTAGTTGCTCATCTAACATTCCATTACATTTTAAATTCGTGGAAAGATTTTATCGAAATAATTCTAGTTGATGTGTTTACTGCCCGTCTCTATCTGCGGCTAGCACGCCACATAAAAATTGTACGTACGATCTGAAACTCGTATACTTGTAAAGAGGTTTTACAAGTCAGGTTTCCGTAACATTTATCAAACAATATTATTTTTAGCGATAAATTCTAATGGAAGGCAGAATATTCTTAAATATTTTACGCCCTGATTTCTATCAATGCAGGACTTGGATTTGACAATATTATAAACGATTTAAAACATTTTTGGTTAGTAACTAATTACTAGATTAGGTTTGTTATCCCTATCTACGTCTTACGTAAGCGGCACAAAAGTCTATCTCACAACTAAAAGTGGCTTACAACCTGTCCCTGCTTGTGCTTGGATTAAAAACGTTTTAGTAAAAGATTTTGTTTTAGTTTTAAGATTTATAATGATACTAGATTTTTTTTTGGTTTTACTGTTTCTGCTCGTTTTTACTATATTTCAATCTCATCATCAATATCGTTATCATCATCAACAACAACCTATTTCAATTATTAAATGCGTTTGACATGAAGTTGCAGCTTGAGACGTGGAGACAACTCAAAGGGCTAGGCACCTATAAAATTTTCAGACTTAATAAGTAGCCATAAAGTTAAATACAAAATAAAGCCTTACTCAAACCGCAAAATCCGGCCATTCAGAAACGTTGAGCGCCCCACGAATGACGGGACATGCAATACTGCGATAACTCCAAACTTAACGAAACAAACTTGTAAGGCAAATTAGGAAAAAAGCATTCCAACTGCCAGCTCGACTACAATACATACGTTATTGGAGCATTAGAGCTATCTGAATTGTTTTAATTCTTTTTTAGTATAATTTCTCTGTACCTACTTAAATATAATAATATCTTTAATATAATATTGGTACTTAATGTGATTATTTACAAATGATAAATTTATTTGTCTTTCGAAATAATAGTTTATTAGTATTTTTAAAAGTTTCGCTATATTTTTTCGATTATTGACGTGATCAGTGTCAAAATAATCACTTTAGCCATGACATTATTTAGACGCTTGAGTGTTTACCATTAAGTTCAGATTTTTTAGAAGTTTTAAATAGTTTTTAAATTTTCAAGAGTGAAAATGTCGTTCTTAACGGAATATTTCGATGAATATCGACCTCATCCGATCAGGAAAACTAAAATGTAAGTGGAAATCATTCATCTAATCGTCAGCTACGTTTTCTTGTCCAACTGCTGGTTTTATTCACCGTAAAACAGTAATCATTATTTGATAAATATAATCATAACTACTCAGACGATATGCACTTAACTTTCAATAGTTGGATGCTTGAAGAACGCGAGTCAACTAGACAACCAGTCCACCACATTGACCAATCTCTAAATGCTTCATCTATGGACTAAGATTCTTTTAATTGTTTGAAAACTGTGTTTAATAGGTGCCGACCAGAAAACAGATGGGCCACACTGGAAGGTCAATGGCTCGACCCTAGAGTCGGTACTGAAGATGTAAGTCTTGCTAGCATATGTATTGCTATTTCTAGATTATTAGCTATTGGAGGCATAGATAGTAATCATAAACATAGATGGACCGAACTGACGTGCAAAGGTTATTGGGTTTGATTGCCAATGGAGCCACGGTAGATACAAATTTGAATGATAATATTTCAGTGACGTTAATGGTATATTTTAGAAAGCATGGACAGAGGAAGAGATCGAGCGTTTCATAAAGAGCACTATGAAGAGTCTCCGCGGCCAGTCCACTTATTTTAATGACTACTGCGCCCATCTCTCTTCAGGTTTTAATTTTATAATCTATACATACTTATAAATAAATTTTATGTGGCTGTCACTGAAAGAAACTTTCAATGAAAGATTCTAAAGTACGCTAATAAATAAGTTTCATTGATTTGCGTGGCTATATTCTATTCTGCCGTAGCCACACGGCATTCTATTTACTAAAATTACCCTTTTTACCAATTTAAGGCATGTCATAAATCCTAATCGGGCCATACTAAATACCATCGAAAGTGCTCTTGCGGTTTAATTAAAACAGATAATATATTTATCGGACATATACATAGTTACTTTCGCTTTTATTATATTAGTGTTCTTATTTTTTAATATTTCGCAATCAATAAGATCGACAGTCCATACCATGTCCTACTGCAGAGCACTGGGCTAAGTTTGGCATACCACGTAGGCCTAATGCGGGTTGGCGAACGTCAAATCCCTTCAAAAACTCTTTAGGCATGCAGGTTTCTTCACGAGTTTTCCTTCAGCGTACCTGAAGCACGTGATAATCATTATAATAAAACGTGATATTAATATGCACATAATTTCGAAAAACAAGTTATGCGATTTGTAGGTACCCATTAAAGTGTTAATCCCGTATCAAACCAAATTAGCTATCACAATTTTTAATAATTACAGAATTTAAAACCAGGCCGTTTAAGCCACGCGAGAAGAAGCGTCGTCCGTGCAAGCAGGACGTAATTGAAGAGGAGGCTCCTCCACCACCAGCTCCGAAACTGGCCATCAAGGATACGGAGCTGATGAAGGTGGCTCGCGAGTTGTACGAGCGGGACATGGACAAACCGACCTTGGAACCTCTGCCAACGCACTTTAGGAGTTAGTTTTTTAAACCCAACGTAGCAGTAGCTAGTGAAGTGATCATCGTAATTTATCCACGAGTAACGCCAGGGGATTTGATATAGCAGCCACTGTTGAACATAGGTCAGTAATAAAATTATTTTATTTATTTGCAATAGGATACGAGTATTCAGGCTTTCGACGGTCCAATGCTGGTTATAGATTTTAGTAGATGAAATCTATAACCTAATAAAATAGGAATAAATAAAGTAGAAATGTTAAGTATTTTTAATAACCCTAAATATTTTTAATGCCTCCTTATCTTCATCGTGGTTAAGTAAACTTGGTGAGTATTTAAATCCAAATATTATTGACTTGAAGGCACTTTACAATCGACGGTTTTGCTTGAGCTACGAAAAATCCGACTTGATGTAACCTTGCTCCGATTTCCATCTTTATATCACACTTATTAATTAACTACACAATAGTTAATGCGTGCATGCATGACAATGCATGATTTGTCATGCAAACATATCGCCCGCTACTCGTGTTCAGAATGTTTAGAAAATACTTCAAGACACCAACAAGCCAGTCAAAATGTTAGCTTTAGAATAGAAATAGATCGTTTATAAGCAAATCTAAACGTGAATAGAACTGCATTTTGCCATCTTCATTCGTACATTTAACAAGCTTTCTTTGCGTTAAGTGGTCTATATTTCTTAGCTAAATCTCATTAAAAAAAGGAGTAAGTCAGTTGTACTTTTCATTTATAGTTCTTGGCTACGTGCGTCCCTGTTTATTCAAAACGGGCATAAGCGAGTACCAGGAGAGCATAGCGCGATTAGCGTACGAAATGATACGTGATGATCGAATACCGCGCTACCACGCGCATAATGGCTGCCGGCCGAGGTGGGCCCTGCCACCCGAAGGTACCAGGCAACCAGAGCTGGACGGAGCTCCATATGACGGGGAGAGATTGTATTGATGTTGTAATGTATAACGAGGTTAAAATAGAAACACTCGAAATACACGAGTAAATGATTTGAGTAAAAAATGTAACATTATTTTTACTATCCTTTGTTGGTTCAAACTATCAATATTTTTTTTTTATTTTTTTAACATCTTGTAATGAAACTTTGTGTTTTTCTTTTAAACGTGCAAATGAAGTCTATTTTATTTACTGTTATTGGTTTTATTTTTATTAATTAGATTTAGGTTTCACCGGATATTTAGATTATAATTATTACAAAGAGATTTTTCGGAGATTATTGCTAACAGCTCCGCGCAAATACTTGCTATCTGTATTTATAATAAACATCTGTTAAGTGGTCACTGCAACCCTTGGACACCCATTTACAACCTCAAATAAAATAGAATTCCTATTTCAGGTTATAGGTAGATGCGTTGCTAGTGAGGTCTAACATGGTCATCTTAAATAATAGTATCTCCGGAAGCATCGCCTGCTTACCACCACAACCACAAGCAGCTGCTTGCCTGCCTCACGGCGGGTTATGACACGTAGCTTGTACGGCATACCTGTAGGACCTGGTCCTTCTCCAGGCCTCCATGCCTACAAGCTCTACCTACTACAAAGCTCTACCTAAACCAACCGGAAGAAATTCTGTTAAAGTCACGTTAACGTTCCGAAAGTCACGTTCATCACATAGCAGAAAGGCATGTTTAAAAGTTGTAGCTTTTATAATTTTTACACAAAATATAGATACATAAATATAACGAACATAAAAAATTGGACTGTCAAATAGACGGAACTAAGTTATATTACCATAATCGTTGTTTGAAGGTTGTTTGAACGCAATTTGGTATGATTATAAGACCCTAAACGAGTTAAATGTTAATCGTTACTGAAATGAACTCTGAAACTATTAGAGTTAGGCCGTCAAAGATTACGTTGGCAACTCTTTCTTTTACGTGAATATGCACAATCAAAACAGGTTTATTTTAATCAAAATGAAATGAACCCTATTAAAGCAAAATATCGTAGTGCGCCAGTAGCGTAACCGGAAAAGACCTAGTTAGTTGTTTTCCATATCAATTCTGAAATGTTGGCACCGCGGAAAAACTTGGCTATCTCGCAATGCTGCAATGCATTAGCAAAGGAAACGTTTAGTAGAAAATGTATGTATTATGACAACTACTTACAAATAAAATACAAATAGAGACTTCATAAATAAAAGTATGCTACAGCACATTTTCCATTTCTTTTTTATATTTTAGCCTATTTTATCAGCAGACACTTCAGGTTATTTATTTTACTTTAAATAATTGTACTTTGTTGCTACGAATAAATTTTAATGTTTTTTCTTTTTACTATAGTATTCAGCTTTGAAGGTTCTACCATCTTGCATCCTGTGAAAATGTCAGATTTGATAATAACTCATTCCTGTCTCTTTTTCTGGACACAACTCCTGGCACAGGTGATTAGTGTTTAGGTTACAATCCGCTACGTAGGTCAAGTGTAGATTGGCGGAATTCACATCCTTTCAAGAACATTCTAAAGTCTTCTAAGATGGAAACCAATATGCCTTCACGGAGAAGAGCCCTTGAAGGCCCTTGAAGAGAGAATACGTCGCCTATTTTTGCTTAATAGTAGTTCTGGTTTGAAGAATGCGGAAAGTAGAAGACTTTTTTGAGGTTTATTATTAAGTCCTCATAACTGGTTACATGCGTTACTAGTCCTTATGTCATTGTCTTTCGAGTGGCACGAATGTCCATTGACTGCATACATTGACCATCAAATGAACTGCAGGCTCAATAGTTGGTCACTTCGGTATTTTTAAATATGTCAAAAAAAGAAAGTAATAAAGAAAGAATTAGTTCTTTTAAAAATAAAAACATACTAATAATATAAACAATCCAAGATGACCAAATTATTATCCTTTCATAAAAATCTTATTGCGTGAAGATACTCAGAAAACTCTTCATCGACCTGATAAAAGTGCAATAAATCGCCAATTCATGGAACATGTGGACGTAAACCGCTAATGGGTGGTTCTGTGGAAAGCAGGAAGACAAAGGCCACCCTGGATCCCTTGTCCCACTGAATCGCTTCGAGTGACGCGTTGGACAGTTGTCAGTACTGCCCAGGGGTGTCGAAATGCACGGGCAATTTCTTCAAAAAACATTTATTGCTTGTAGACGGATCTTTCAAAACAATTGAACACTAATCATCTATATCCATTATGATATAAATAAGCTTCCAAATGGCAGTAACGCAATATTTTATATAATCATATTTTTCGGTATAGTTCAGTTAATTACTATCATCTCCACTATTATAGAATATCTGCAGGTCGCGGTCTGCAAAGATAATCATGACCAAGTATTATCAAATTAAATTTGCATAAAGTACTTACTATTCTTTAATAATTCACTAAAATTACTAGAAATTGCTGGTTCTTTGAACTTTTGTACGTAAACGGCTGATGGTGCTATCACCACCAGGATGTGAAAGGGCCACCCTGGATCTCTTGTCCTACTGATTGGCTTCGAGTGACGTGTTGGAGAGCTGCCAGTATCGGCGAGGGTTGATAAGATATGTATTTTTTTAGAATTTTTTTAGGTTAATTTAGGTTTGTATATAGAAATCTTCTTAAAAACTATAATTCCTAGAATTGTGTTTACACAGGTATATTTTAATTTGAATGTCTGTCAGTTTAAGAAACCCTTTTTTAGAAAATGGCAAGTTACTTAAACATTCATAATATAAATCTAAAAAAACCACATAAAGTTTTTAATCAACTTAAAAAAAGGCGAATTTTCTCAATTCGATTGTTTTTTTATGTGTGTTATAGTCGTTTTATTAGAAAAGGTAAAGGAAAAAGAGTCCAAGTCCCCTCATGCTAAACACAATTTAGCCATTATTTATATGATATTTTTTAAATCTTTTATATTGTAAGTATATCGAGTGTAATACTTCTCCAAGCCAGCTTTTGTCATCCCTGATTTGTCAGGTGTATTTTATTACCCGGATTGGCAATATACATTGTGAAACAGTTCCCCATCAGTGTTTACTGACGGATGTGTAATGATACGGTTCGTTTGATCCACGCTACATTGGACGAGTATCGCACATTTTGTTAAATTCGTCACTGAGTTGAATGTGTTGAAATTTTTTGCCCTTTTTACTCAGTTTTTTCTTTGGTATAGCACTTTTTTATCTAACTCAATGGTATAGATCCTCAGATAAAATAAGTGCCATTTTTTTTCGTAATATCTGAGCAGTAAAAAGCGCGCAGGCCATCCAATGTCAAATAGTCGTTGCGACATTTATAAACTTACGTCCAACATTAAATATAATAAAATCAAATAAATAAATGTGAAAGTGTGTTTGTTCCCCTTTCACGTCGCAACATAGCTATATATATGGTATCGTTTATGTGTGTGGCGATAATTAGGAGGAGAGTGATGCCGGCTACTTTTTACCGCGGTTCAACATCCCAGTCCCAGGGCAAGGTCGACGTTTTGTTAGTTTCTAGATATTTCGTTCCGGATGTTGTTTATAGATGGCGTTAGTATAATAAACGCTAAATTCATTTGCAAGTTCCGAATCACGCTATCAAATGCTACATGTAATTTACTTAAGTCATAGGCGACTAATAAATTCAATTGAATAATTCTCTAAGTATCTTTTAATCGTAGAATGATCCATGATCCAACAGAATCCTATTACCATGATCCATCAGAAATGTGCATTGTATGATAAACAACTTATTGTTAATTCCCTCTGACATTACGGGAGAAGCCGCGGCTAGTTATATAATAGACCTGTAAGCTGTAAGATAGCTAGTAGATGCTGGTCTTGACGTCTAACATGATTGCCTCAAATAAATGTGACGATAGATTTGTTACAATTGCGGTACCACATTTTACGCGAACAAAAGAGCTGGCTGTACAAATTATGTTGGTAGTAATGAAAATTAACGCTACTGAAATAAGCGTTTAATTGATTCACGTGAGCTGTACGATCTTGCGTGAAACGTAGTTTAATTTTAGCGGGAAAAACAAGCGACTCCTTTGTCTCCTTTCTAAACTGTCAACGAGAGTATTCCTTTGATTTTATCTGTTACAATAACGGCGGGAAATTTGAAACTAATGCTTGCAACACACTATATTTTACGGAATTTAGTTATTTTGGTTCTGGTTACTCGTGATGCCGAAATATTAAAATGTAGCAAGGAAATAATTTAGCTTTATGATCATAATCTCAAGACAAGTGTATGGCTTTATTAAAACGTAAAATTTCGTATGACAGTTTTATTAATCGATTTAAGAGATCGCTGAGATTTTCATAAGCACATATACAATTGTTTATGTGTTATTCAAGTTTTTATCTGCATTTTTTAAACACGATTCTTAATTAAAATTAAATCATTAATGTTTCCTTTTGCTTTTGCAAACCTTTCTTCTGATTAATATTAATTCGAAAATATTTGTTACAAATTTTAAAATAGGATTTCTTCGAAAGGAAAATAGTTTTAAAATTCGCAAAGCGCAATCTCTCGAGACAAAATGGCGGAAAACATATTGTAACTACTGACTAATATTTTACCGGGACCCCTTGGGATGAGACACGCTAGTAGGAAATGTCACCTTAAAATCTGTTAGTAATTTTCTATTTATTTCAAGTGTTTCAATTTATTTTAATTTGAAGAGTAAGGTCGTTGACTCAGTTTTTGACACTGTTAGCTAATTATTTTTTTTCTTTGACAATTAAGTATAGTTAAATTAAAAAAAACATATAAAGTTAGAAATACATTTAACTAATTCTTCTACATAACTCTTCACATTCAGGGTTGGACACTAGGATATCTTACAAAGACTCAAAAGTTCAGAAAGCAAGCAAAAATTTAAACACAGAATTAAAATTACTAATTCGCTGACAATAGAACCGATCATTTTGAACATCAGTTAATGCTGGTCATAGCGGCCATTAGGCCATATGGGTCGTCATGGTCGTCGTACGGATTCACAGGAATTATGAAATAATTGTTGTCATCACTGACTCCTGAACTATCACCAGAAACCAAATTTAGACTGGGAGTTGATTTGTAATGATGTTTAAGGCATCAGATGATCAAGGAGGTAAAACAGAAACGGCCGGTGTGTCATTAATTTAAATTAGACTAGGTATGAAATTTTACTACCGGCTAACAGTAAATAAAATATTTAACCAGAAATAATTCTGTAAATTATTTCACTTTGAAAACTGCTACAAGCGGCCACTGGTGTCTCGAATTTTATTTATATCAGAAACATTATAATAAATCTATTTCGACGACAGGTATACAACGAAGTAATAATTCTTAGACCAGAAACTGGAATAACAGCTTTCAGCGGAAACATTATGGTTATGTTATAAATGTAATATTTTTATTGATTTCTGAGAAGAAACGAGAGTAGAGAAAATAGTAAATCTAATGGATCCTATACACCAATTCAAACCGGGCTAAATAGCATTATATATAGGTATAAATAGAAAAATAAACAGAATTCAAAAACATCATAATATAGATAATAATAGGTATTCTTTAAATAAAGTACACATTATTATGGATAACTCAAAAAAAACTGTTCAGATCTGTAAAAAATAAAATGATTCAGGTAAGAAGCATTAGCTTTAAAAAAAATGGTATGCACGTTTGGCTATTCTTTGAAATAGTTATTGTACATACATAATAACCTTCCCCTTTTTTGAAGTCGATTGAAAAGAAGGGCTTCACAAGGCTCGCCAAATTTGATTGGTAGACTTTTCAAGCTGTCGAGAATTTTCTGGAATCCTTTCGACATACAGGTTTCCTTATCATGTCTTTATTGGATTATTTTGTAAAGAAAATGGACGAAGTAGATAAATATGAATGATCTTCTTTTACATTCATTTAGCGCGTTCAAGCAAACAAACTCTTCGGCTTACGAGAAGTAAGGCACCAATAATCAGCTTCACTTTACGAAAAAGGATG
>DWPP01000640.1:0-10558 GCA_018251735.1 Eantis mithridates tamenund
TTGCCTTTAAATTTATGCATTCAATTAAATGTTATTTCCCTTTATTAAGGTTCAATACAAAAGATTTCAACGCGTTGTTTTCATTGGAGTCAAATTGTCGTAGACATTATATTAGGGATATATCCTATCACTAATATAATATATATTAACATGAACAGTCCAATTTGGGCAATAGTATTTAATATACTTTGCAATAGTTATGCAACTAATAGCTTTTTTCATTAAAAATACGTCAAAATGAATCAATTTAAGTAATATAGATAAAATAGTCATTAGCTTGTTTTTCGCTAATTATTCTGCGGATGGTACTCCTGAGTACACGTAAGCAATCACTTTACAACTTTTAATGTTTATCAACTAATGGAATTCAATTAATTGGGTCTGGCGGTGCAGTTGTAGTGTCATCATTCTATGTTTTCAATAACCTTTAAATACATACATATATCCTTACGCCAGGTCCAATAATAGTTTCTCCTGAAACCCCGTCTTTCGACTGAAACACAAACAAGCAGTTGCTTGATTTTACAGCAGGTTAGGAGCCGAGATGCTCAAACTGTACCTACTCTCAATATCGAAAATGTGTAAATTTTTATAAAATCATAAACGCTTTACGAGTATACTAGTGAAAAACATTGTAGGAAATGAAATGAAATCAAATTAAAAGTATTAATAACACTATTAATTTACATAAAAGTACTACAAAACCTGAACAAATAAACAAAAAGGACGATCGTATAATTTATAAAAAAAGTACACGAACAATTCAATATACCGTTTGGCAGATTTAAAATATCTGACTATTGTGAAAGATAAAGATAATACAAGATTTAAGTTCAGTACTTAAATGAAAAGTAAAAATTAACATCTTATAGCTATAAAGGAAAAAAACATTTCGCCATGTGGCTGGCAGTGCCATTGTATCCTTCGTCCATTGTATTTCACTTACCTTTTTAAGGTTTTGCCTTTTCAAAGATCACAAAACATATTCCGATTACATTCATAATGGCAGTAACGTGTTCTTGGAAAACAATAAAAGAAAATCCTCAAACATCGTGTTCCATTTCCATGTTAATGTTCTACAATTGAAAAACATTATTTAAATATAGTTTTTCAAACGTAGAACTCTGTCATTTGATATTTGTATTTCCTTGTTTCCCTGAAATATGCATAGCACAGAAGTGGCCGTCTGACAACACTTAGAAACGGCTACATTTGGGTTTCTGTTTGCAAGTATTTTTTGCTATCGACCGAAAGACAACATGCTCCGCACGTGATGTAATTATTAGGAACGGTCACACATGTCCCCGACTACTGGTTCACAGTTTTGCAAACGATGAACAAGATATACGGAGATTAGTCTGTTGTTACTTGTGGACCATAATTATAAAATAAGCATCTGTGATTCAGCGTATTAATGCAATCATATACCTAGGTACTTTTTTCGAGTAGAACCATTGCATAAGCTGGTTTTATAAGTACACACATACATACCATTAATAAAATCACAATTTTCTTAAAAAATCTTTTTGGATTAATTTTGTTCTAAGATAAGATAATAAACTTCTTTCGTCTAACGTCTTTCTCTAAGGTAAAATAAGAGTAAGAAATAATAAAATTTACCGCTTATTTGAGTTTTTGCTATTGACGTTATTAAATTTCTATGGGTATACCGTCGCTTCAACTAAACGTTAGTAATACTATCCACTACGGTAAAACAATGGAACGATTTAAATAATTAAATTTTTCTGCGAAATAAATTTAAACCTTAAGTAAGGTATAAACTTATGAATAACCTTAATTATTATTATAACGATCATAGCGGTCCAAACAAATATGTCATTACAGGTGTGTAAATTGTTTCGTGGCGATTTGATCCTATACATTAGAATTCGTTGCGAATAAATGTTCACATGTGTTAAGTAATTTTACACACGAGTATTATCTGACAAATACCATCCTTTGAAATATACCATTCTTTTGTTAAAAGCAATCCTCTATGCGTCGTATTACCAGTTATTAGGAAAACCATTGTTCTGTTATCGAAATGCATTAACGACCACCTAGAAGTAGGACGAAGGATTTATTATCAAGTTCATATATAAAAAATGATACGCCTTAAAATGTATCCCATAAGTCATGAGTGATTAAGCTTCAGTGCTTAAGACTAAGCTTTGTAGCTTAATCAGTTAGCTCTTAATGAATGACGAAGGTTTCTCTTAATGCTGCAGTACGGACAGTCATATTTTTGATACAAAAAAAATAAACAAAAGGACGAATATTCGCACGCACACATCTCGAATAAGGTCATCACATCTCGTCTATTCTATTGTTGTGTCATGCCGCTATCAAAGATAATCATTTCGTGTAGGTATTTTGGAGCAATTAGTTTAATGTCGCCCAAGATCTGTTGCTTGTTTTCTTGGAATTGAGAACAATTCTTTCATCTACATATGTATGTTTAAAATTTTAAATTTAACCACTAAAATTATCCTTTTAGCGGGTGCCCCTTACCTAGACCAGAACACCCAGGTCCCGGATCAGAAACATAAAATTGCGTACCTACTTATTGCGCTATGAATTATAAAGGTTTAAATATATAAGTAAATGTTTATAATAGGCATTAATTTATTAAGTTAGCATTTCATTAAAAAAGGCATATATGTATAGCTAATTTCATTTTTAGAATATCACAATTAGAATAAGTAATTACCCGTAAGGGACCTGGCATGAGGATATGACTGTATAACTAGAATAACTACATAATTATCATGCTCAGATTAACACCTTTTTAACTATAGAATATTTTTTACCTAAAACGACGCTGAAAATATTTATACCGGACTTTCAGTATTATTTATGTATGTAATGCACATTTCAAATTTGACTCTTTTGCAATACGACTGACACGTACATAACGGTTTTATCGAATAAGAGTCAAAATTAAATTAAGTTACCTTCGTCGAGATGGAGTCAGAGGGCCGTCAACAATACGAATCAATTGATCGCCTTAGATACCGGAATTTTTTTACCGCTCAACAAACCAAATTAGTCGGTACTAGCCTTGAACACTTTGCTAAACATATTTGGGTCATTAACCCTTGCCAAATCTGGTTGTGATTCACGCTGTGATCTAAGTAATAAAGTTTTGAATAGTTTTTGTAGACGTTCGTTTAGAGAAACGGCGTAGGTATTAAATCGATGTTTTTGTACCACAGGTATAAGCGCTATTGAAGTATCCGGAAGGCAAACCAAATTATTTTCTGTTGATGTTGATTGCATTACAATACCTATGTAAGGTTTGTTATGTTATGTATTATTGAAATACTAATACTTACATTTGAGTTTTACGCTAATTAATTCAATTAGAACATACTTTCAATTCCCAAGGATTGCCGCAAAAAATCCTTTAAAAAAAATTACAATGGTCACTTTGGATTTCCATATCATCTTAAAACTGCAAAATAAATAATCGAAGTACAAACGATCTCCTCAAGTCAAATTTAAAATAAATAATTCAATACAGAAAAAATGTCCTTACGAACGACCTTTTAACCGATCCTTGACGCGGGCAGTGCGCCTCCGACTCGACGTACCGTGTGCTATCGGTACTTATGTTTATGGAAAAAAGGCTCCAACGGAATTTTATGTGTTCTCTGTCCGGAGCGGTTCTTCATAGCTGTCTTAGTTTTTATTTAATGCGTTAAATGCTAACGGCGTCCGATAACCCCGGACGAAAGGACAAGCTAGCCTGCTCGGCCGCCCGGCCTCTTCGTCTCTCCGCCTCAACTCACTCGTTAGTCTTATTATTGCCACGAACTAGTTCCTTTAGTGCGTCTTTGTATTCGCGTTCATTTATGCTATCTTTTAATGTATCGCGTTAAACATACCCTAAAGTTACTACCTTAACTTACACTAAAGTAGTAACACTACCTACAGAAATGAAAGATTCGCCACTTTACTTAGAATCTAGGTATTTAAAGTTTCATTTCATATTGCGTTGCATGTTTTGTAAACCGTTAATTTACACATTTTTTTCATAATAATTTATTAACAATTTGATTTCGTTCAATAATAAAAGCTTTGATCGATGTTTTGCATCCTTCAATATATCATCTGTTTCAAATAAAATGTATACTAAATATATTTTTTACCTGTACTATATATTATGTCCGTATGTTATACCTGTAGTATATACTGCCAAAATCTGACGCGCTAAGGCTGTCTTTAATGGCCAAATAATGAGCGTTCGCATTCAAGGTTGCCCGCACTATTCCTCGACAGGAAACAGCAAGTAACTGAATAGATATGGACATGGTAATTACGAGGCCTTGAATTACCGTTTTAGAATAAAAACCGCACTATTTAAATAGACCTCGTTAACAATGACTTCAATGTTGCCTAATGTTGCTGTTGTACAGTAATTTATCATTATTGGCTATTCGGACTTCAATATTTATGAATCATTTATAAGAAGAATCTGCTAAGTGAGAACGGTAAAAACATGATACATAGCTAAAAATCTTGACTTAGGTGTGGTAAGGGATTCTACTTAAAAAATAACAGTTACTTAATTGTAATAAATTTTAAATTGTATAAAAACTACTTTATTAGTTGTATGTAATGATGATAAGATGACATTGTAATATACATGTGTCATAATTAGGTATTTTAAAGAGGAATTTAAATCTTATTCCTACTACTGTTATAATTTAATAATTTCTAAGTTCATAATTGCAAAATATGCGCCGTCACAGAATTGTTATAGACTAGGGATCTAAAAATCATTTTTGTGACGTAATTTATGGTTGGCCCCTAAATCTTTGAATTATTTCCATTTGTTGCGGCCGACGTAGTTGCGTGGAAAGAAGTATAGTGATTATTAAATTTTGTGGACTACTTAAACACTTGTCAATAAGATACCTTCCTATAGGCAGTTTATACGTGTTTTCAAGCAATATGTCGTAGTTTTTAAAGCTACAAAAAATAAAACATTCGAATATATAGAAGTTTTGATTTAGTTAAATCCTATCAAAAAGTCTAATTACCTTTTTGCTTTTTATATGGCCATGTGAATTAACATTTTGTTACTTTATAATCTAAATTATGTGCATGATTAACGTTTATTACGTCAGATGTACAAAAAGTATAGATTTCTTTTAAGTATAAGACTTCTCAAGAATTAAATTCATTTTTACATTTTAAAATCAGTGTATATAAATGAATGTATGTATTTTAAATGTAACCTACAGGAATAATATTTGTAAAAAATAAATAAATCCAAAAAATAAACAAAAATAACAAAAAAATAACAAAAAAATAAACAAAAACAAAAAAGTCTCAAAAAAGTGTTTAGAAGTCATATTTTTATTGAAAATGAAATCAAGTGGAGATATATACCATACCTACTATATGATAAAAAGGTATGCTAAGAAGGTACCTACTTCTGTACTAAATTCGATAAAAACATGCAATAAATTGATTAATTAGCACATAAAATGACACGAATATTTATTCTTACAAATTACATTATAATTAATACGTTTATTTTAATATTCAGACTTTAACTTTATATGGAATGAGATCTTCATTTTTTATATAACAGGCAAGTTGATGGTGCTCTATGGATAGAAATTCCAAAAATTGAGTCCGTACGGTCACGCCTCGCCGTGCAGACGCATACAATAACGAGTTACATATAAAAAAGAATTCCCAGCCCTGCCGCCTTCGTCCTTGGATCCCTAACAAAAGATGAGAAAGGGCAAAGGAACTCGTTTAGGGCAACCTTGGAACTTTCACTGACTACCTACGCATTTTTTGCTATAACTTTCTAGGAACCGTATTACATAATTTTTGTGATTTGCTATTTTTAAATTAGCGTCAAACATGTTATTTTATAAATTATTCACTTGGTTTTTTTTTATTATCTCATATGTCTATGAACGTTATTTGTTAAAGTATTATTACTTATGATATATATATTTAAAAGAGATATAAAAACAGCAATATTTATAGAGCTCACAAACTATCGATACTAAAGTACCTAATTAAAAATGGTGCTGCACTCGTTGAAAATAAATACTAGGAGTAAGAGTATCAGAGGGAAAATTGTGCAATTAGGTGCTCAATCTTTGGCTTAATTTAGGTTGAGATAGGTTTTGTTACTTCGTCCCCTTGCGCGCCAATTATTAAAATGCGACACACACGTACACTAGTCAGTGCTGTAGGTGGGTTGGCGGAGGCGAGTATTACCGTTATGGAGGCACATACCAGTGACGTCAACAAGGTCTCATGTCTTTGACGCTACACGAATACGTTATAAACCAACTAGAACGGTGCCTTAAAGTAATTTCCGAACAAATAAACACTTCTATGTTATTTAAAAAGTGTAGTCTACATAACATTTTCTTTTCTTATTTCAGATCGTGATGTATTTGGAGAAAGCAATATCGGAAAAAACACTCATGAAAGGCGTACTAAAGAACCAAGGCGATTTATATCTTCAATTCTTGGCGGTGACATACCGTACGGTAGCCATAGAGGGCATGTTCTGACACAAGCAGAACGTAAACAATATTTGCCAGTTGTAGCAGAAGATAAGAAAACAGAGGATAAACCTTTAATAAAAGAAGAGAAAGACCCATTAGAAAATGACCCCGTTGTCTTGCCTTCCAGAAGTTCACCATCGCCCGATTCAACACCTTCTCCTGGCATTGATATTACTGTCACTTGCCAAAAAGTATCTGTTATTCAAAGAACGCCATCACAATCCAAATTTCGTGACAGTAAAAAAGAGTTGTCTGATGTTACTATTCCAGCTACTTTACCTGCTTCTGAACCAGAACAGGACCAACCTATTGATTATGCTATTGCGAAAAAGCGAGGAGAATCAGAAGACGAAGAAACCGAAAAGAAAATCAGAGAGCAAAGGAGAACTAGTAGTTCTAAAATTGCCAATAAAATTTTAGCCAGGCCAGTCCTAGTCCTAAGGAACTGCCCGGGTAATAAAGTTCCTGGAATAATGAACGCAGCTGCCGGCCACGGACGATCAACTGGTGGTAATGGCTCAAATTCAAATTCCCAGAGTAGTGGCGGTTCAGGAAGCTTTAGTTCTGGTGCTGGAAGTACCGCACCAAGCTCAGGAGGTGGTGGCGCCCTTGGCGGTGGTTCAGGAAGTGGTGGAAATGGTCGCGATGGGCGTTCTAATTATGGACCGAATAGCCCTCCGACAGGAAGTCTTCCTCCTTTCTATGAAACACTTGCGCAATCAACTAAAAGTGGACAAAACTCATTTAATGCAAACAGTACCTTTTCTAATGAATTTAATATAATTAATGGTTTTAATATGGAATGTGAGAATAATGAAAATGCTACTAACTTCCCCGAACAGAGTAAACAGTACTCGTTGATGCAAAATGCGCATTACGGTCTAGCTCTAAAGGACGAGGATGACTATGAAAATAAATTGGAAAACCTTGGAGGTATCGGCAATTACGGCAGCAATTTTGATGATTCTATGGTAGTAGACATGGGAGAAGATGTAATCGACAACTTTCAATTCTCCAATACATTAACATTTTCCGGAACGAATGAAGGAATTATAGGAAATCTTTCTGATTCGGCAGAAGACTTTGCAAGCTTGCTTAATAATCACGTAGAATCAATTACAGACTCAGATTTACGAGAATCGTCATCTATAACTCCTGATTCTGTCCATAACCCTGTTGATATAGAATCATTAGCAGAACAAGTCAGTTTAAGTAGGCAGTATTATGAAAAATCGAACTACTTAGCTTTTGCAAGCCAAGAACAAAGCTCTTCGTATAACTTTGCAAAAGAGCGTCCAGATTTACTAATGCAACTTAATCCACTTTTACAACACAACGAAGGACAGATGCAACAGTTACAAATACACGTGCAGCTTCAACAAAGACAGCAAATTTTATCTCCTGGATTTCCATTTAGTCATTCATTGGAACTGGATTCACCAACGGGCGTTTCGCTTCCTTCGCCAGGCGGCAACAACTCCTTGGATGGAAGCAACCACATCGAGACTTCTTCACTCAGTCCTGCTGCAGCTGTAAGTCTCAAGAAAGGCTCTGTCAACGATAGCAAAATTCAAATCTTGCAACAAAGGGTAAGCATTACTTGATTTTAAGGCGAAGCTTAAAATAGAAAATCACTTCTTCAGTGTCGTCTATCACAAAACATTTAAAATTAAATAAAGATGATATTGAAGTGAAAAAATACGTTATTATATAACGCTGAGCCTGAATCAACTTATGCTTCAACCTACTGCAGTTATATCAATTATATCTTTATCCTTTAAACAGGACAGCTGTAATTGATTAAGCTCAGCTTTATAATAAGAAAAATTGAAAAAGCTGTCCTCAGGGAAAAGCTTTAATTTACGAAATGTTATTTCTTTACAGTTGGGTTTGCCAGCGGAACTTCCTCTAGAATTTATAAACGGTGGACATGGTGTAAAGAATCCCCTAGCTACGGAAGCCAATGCAAGACAGCGAGAAGAAGAGAAGAACAAGCAAGTGCTAGTTAGTGAAGATGACCCAACTAAATTCGTTTGTCGAGTGTGTTCGAAGAACTTCAGTTTACAAAGGCTTTTGAATCGACACATGAAATGTCATTCAGATGTTAAGAGATACCTTTGTACTTTTTGTGGAAAAGGATTCAACGACACCTTTGACTTAAAACGCCACACAAGAACTCACACTGGAGTAAGACCATACAAGTGCAATCTATGCGAAAAATCATTTACCCAAAGATGCTCACTCGAATCTCACTGTTTAAAAGTCCATGGAGTTCAACACACTTATGCCTATAAAGAGAGGCGAACTAAGGTAAATAACAACATGAAAAAATTATAAAATGTTACAGAAATACTGCCATTATTTTTATATTTCTTGATATTTCATAATACATACAAGTCATTTTTAAAGTAATTTTACCAAAAATATTTAACTAAAATAAAATCAGATAAATAAAAAAGTAATAAATTTTATCTTTCCTTTTTTAGATGTATGTTTGCGAAGAATGTGGTCATACTACATCGGAGCCAGAAGAACACTACATGCATCTTAAGAAACAGCATCCATACTCCCCCGCGTTGCTTAAATTCTACGACAAGCGACACTTCAAATTTACGAATGCGTCGTTCGCGAACCAGCTATTGGGGCAACTGCCAATGCCTGTCCACAATTAAATGGACGTCGAACTGCTTATTTAAACAATTCTGTGACTAAGGATAATGGATACTATTATACGAATTTATTCCGTCCGCAAAATAAATAAATGGGAACTTATTAAAAAACTTTTATCCAATTTGCAAATTTTGTTTACGGTGCACAGAATGTGACTTAATTAGTGATTATAGCTGTCTTCCAAACTAAATATAGACATTCCGCATTTTAAAATTTGTAGTTGGTACTTTATTTGTTTTCGTAATTTGAAAGAACAAAGTGTTTTTATGTTCTTATAATATGAAATACCTTTAATTTTTTAACAGTCGAAATAAAATCAACTAGCCGTTTCTTTAGGCATGACTGCAATTAAAAAATCAAAGTATCGGGTATTATGTGCAATCTTTGGTGATGGTACGGGATTATGTTTAAGATTAGTTGTTATGTTTAGCCTAAACATTAAAGTAAGCTCTTATAAATATATATGAAAATTTGTAACATTTCATTTCAATTCAGCGTAGGATCGAAGTTGATTTCTTGGTTGGTGCTAAATGCGTAAGACATGGACACGCTGACTTGAAATGAAACAATAAATAATATTATGGTTCGGATGACACTTTTTGTCCGAATTATAAATTAAGCGGTGTCAAGAATTAATCAGTCTTGACGGAAACAATCTCCACAATATGGAATCTCTTCCTGGATTTAGTGATATTAGCTTCTAATTTGTCTCACAAAATACCTGTCTATTAACACAAAAATGTCACAATTTCAAGTATAACAATGTACTTAAAATTTATGTTATGTTTGTTCTTTGTTGGTACTTATTGATTTATAAAAAATATAGAATTTGATGCCTATATGTAGTGACAACTCGAAATTCGAGTTCACAATACGTCGTACCAAGTTATAATGCATTTCTAGAAGTATTTATATTATTTAAATTATAGAATTGATCGGAAAGTCTGTGCTGTGAGTGTGCGTGAGAATTAATTATTCTATTTTAAAACTAAGTTAATATTTAAAACATTAATTGTTACAATGTTAATTAACATCGAGATAAAGTTTGTGAAGCGCGTCGGTGACTTAGGACTTAATAAGAAATTATGATGCTCAATTTTGGTACATTTGCGCTTTCACAGCAAAGCTTGTGGATAAATAAAATAAAAATTGTAAATATTTCTAAATTTATTAAATATAAGTAAAAATGAAAAACAATAATATTATCTACTTAATTAAGTAGTACCTAATTAGTTTTTATGAGATTTTAAAGGATGAATTGTTGATAGTATTTTGTACAATTTGGTATGATTTTAAAATGTAAAGAATTTATATTGGCTTATCATTACAAATTGGATTTTATT
>DWPP01000641.1:0-10558 GCA_018251735.1 Eantis mithridates tamenund
AGAGCTAATTTTCAGAGATTCTTTTTTTCTAATGTTAAGAAGAACATTTTTGAAGAATGAAATTATTGAATGAAGAAAGTATGAAAGAACAATAATGGTTCTATTGTGATACATTTTATTACTTTATTATTTCTTTACTCAAGTGTTATGTTAAGTACACGTTCTTTTTTCCAAATATAATACTTGTATCAACCTACTGTCAAGTGTTTTTCTTGTTCATTTTCTGTAATATTTACGCTTGCGAGTAAAATGCAACAATTTTGATTTACCTTCCGACCCCGTGGAGATCCATTTGAAGGTCAACTATTTCCCTCATTCTATTAAATATATTCAACAGTTCTAGAAACAATATAAAACAAAGACTTAAACAATATACAAATAAGATAAAAAATAAATTAAATAATAGTAAATAGTTTAAACACCATTACCGAAATAATAAAGAAGTTACATTGTATAAAAAAATATTTATTGATAAAACACAGAGCATCATTCAACAATGTTCTTATTTTACGATTAAGAAAATATTAAGAAAAAAGCGAGCATCTACTCCAAACCAATTTTGAAAAGATTTTAATTGGAATTGTTCAGTCACTTTAAATAGTTCGTGTTTGGTATTAAAGGAGATTTAACATACAATCATATGAACAGATTTTACAATAAAATCTGTTCATCTCTTACTTTACTTACAATATTCTCGAGACAAACTTCAATCTTTATAGAAGCTTAAGAGCTGTTATTTTCCTGATAATGAAAATGCAAATTATACTAGTCTTAGTCATGATAATTACGTTTGTGAACGGAAATTACGTTTTAATATCAACTATAACCAATGTATTTGAATTACGTACCTGGATTTAAAACAAAAACATTAGACGTTTCCTCTTTGTTAATTCAAAACCACGTAGGATGCATAAAATAATTTTATGTCAATTATACTATCATCTGTGGCCACTGAATAGTCAGAGAAAAGAAGAATAAACAAAAGTTTTTGTTGTTAAAATTTATGATCATTTTTATGATAGAATTATGGTCCATCACATTTATAATATTGATAAGATAAACTTTTTCAATTAATATGGTATAATATATGATTGCCAATTATATATTATGCGTTCCTGCATAAAATAACGTTTGTACCCAACAAACGTGTACCAGTATGTAATTAATAGCAAAATACTTTTTTGCGATCAAAATATGAAGGTGACTTTAATTAATGATACCGAGAAATATTTTGTCTGTCCATCAAACTGACAATACTTAATTTTTTCCGAACAATTTGTAATTATTGTTAAAATCAGTTTGCAATTAATGTGTTTTTATTATTATCCTTTATATCATAAAAACTTGTTCTTTAAAAAGCAAAAGTCGCTCTCTTAATTTTAATTGCGTATAAGTGAATAGTGACAAAAACATTTAATTCTAAATTCTTTCAATATGAGGAACTTGTTTTGTTCAATATGCTCATGATTGTATGATCCTATAGTTTATAACAAATTCAATCCTCGTACGAGATTAAGTTTCATATAACCTATTGCCTTGTCTGAATAATAAGCATAGGTACATGCCGGTATGTACAAGAGGGCCTTGCGTCATGCATGGCAGGTAATAAGAAGACATTACAAAATTACCCACTATTGTTCTACGTTCGCGGAACATTGGGTGCGGTTATAGACTCACCGTAATACAACGCCTAAGAGCAGGTATGTATTTAAAATATTCGTTAAATACACTCGTTTAATATTAATATGCCTTTTGTATCAATCAATTCATTTGAAAATCCGCTTCGAAATCCTCATCATTTACAAAAATATCCAATAAAGTGATGAAATTATCTCAGATTTGAACTAAGTAAATTTTTTAATTGCTTTCTAATAACTTTTCGAAAAACTAAAAGCAGTTGACAAAACTCCATCCATCAAATTTATCTTCAGAACTTTAATCCAATCCGTTTTAAAAATCCGCAAATCTATACACGAACTCATTGTTTCCTAGTGCATTCATCTATCGACGAGTTCTAATACTTGATGGAACTCACATCATTGTATTCGTGCATCTCCGCCGGTTCTCACAGTAACAAAATCTAATAAAATCACGTAGGAAGTGAGACTAGCGAAATTCTGTGAAAATATTCGATAGTTAATTGTAATTTCGTAACACTGTTCTGAAGAAGCGTACCGTCACGTAACACGATAGTACAATATCTAGCTATGTGAATGGAACAGCAAGGAGCAAAGATAACATTTAAACCATTATCCAGGCACACATTATACTACGTGTTAAAGTGATTTACTTTGAAGGTCCTGTGACGTAAGACAAATTCTTTAGCTGCTTATCGATGTCCTGTGGTGACAAAACAATTTTTAGCTTCTTCTTTACTTTAAAGAATTTAATAGGGTTGTTGACTATCAGATCAAATATTTTTATGTTATATTTGGGATGAAAAGTTTTATGGATATCTTTTGCTGCGTGGCAATTTTTTTAGTGATCTATACTAAAATTATGTCATGTAGGTACATATGCCATAAAGCAAGAACCTACTCCATAACGAAATACCAAAAAAACCTTAAAAAGAGTATCATTATGAATTCGGGTACCATTATCGTAACGTGTTATTAAGTCGAATCAAGAATATTTTGGACCTACTTTGTCACAAGACCTCTTGAATTATGTAAAGGCAAAAAAGCCCTTAAAACGATATACTGTATCATTAGTATGAAGCTTATTTAGTATCCCTTTTCACGCTTAAGTTCAATTGTAATTGTTTTCCGGGAAGCGGCCACGGTGCGTGCGTGCGGCTACCCTTCGTAATATATTCAAGGTAAATCGTGTATTGTGTTGGAATCTAATGGGTTATTGCTTTCTTCTTTCTTTTTATGAGATATCAATATAACATAAAGAATGAACGTTTAAGATTGTTATTAACCTTCCAAACAATGCTTTTGTAAAGCTTTAAGCTTAAGATTATTTTTATGAGGTGCCTTACTGCGTGTACTTAACACGGAGAACCACTTGCAAACAAATGGTACAGAAATCCCATTATAAACATGTGTAATCTGCAGTTTAGCTATCGATTTTTAGACCGCAAGCTTAACGTGGATACGGAATAAAGTCCCTTTTAGTTAATAATTATATAAAATAAAACAATTTTATATTGAAATCATCTATGGGACACCCATATTTCAGACATTCTCCAATTCTGATTAAATCGGAATAACCCGTGATTCAGCTATTGTTTTAAGGCAAGATTGTGTTGACCGCTTTTGCTTTATACTCGTAACACCTCTGAACATTTATCATCTACTGGCTAATTCGAAGTCAGTATCAATTTGTACGAAAACGGTTTTACGTAACAACTAATAAAGTGGGACAATGATGTTACATGCATATGCAACATGCGGAAATTACTTTCTTAGACGTTATGTGTAAAATTTTGGACACAAAAAACTTCGAATCGCGAAAAAATATGCAAATCGCGTTTTATTGCTGACTTTGTATTATTGATATCTACTAATTTAATTATCGAATGAAAAAATGGATATTGATATTAGCTCAAATTATACACGGATGCTGAATATTTTGTAAACTTACGAAATATTAAATGTGGAAGAAGCAGGGCAGGTCTGAAAGGATAGAGATATTTGGCACTCCGCAGTCTCTGCCTACCCCGTTAGGGACCTGGCGTGAGGATACGTATGTATGAACGAAATATTAATCAACCTCCGCTCCCAGGTATACAATACATCAAAGAATAAGTACTAAATGATAAAGTACTAGATGATATGGGTATCGATGATGTAAATGATTGAAAAACAATGTTGCGCAACGAGAAAGCGGGAAACCGGTGAAATACTGATAGTTAACTGCTTTTTACAACCGCACAGCTGTCGTTTCGCTGGTTTTCTACGAAATAAACATTATTTTATGGCGGCACTAGTCCCTACAGCAAACCGCTGACACGTAATGTAATAGAATTTCTTTCTAAAATCTGGAAGGTGATTTTATGTAGATTTGAAATTTTTTGCTACAAAATTTCAGATAATTACAAACATTAGTACTATATCATTCACAATAACTATTATAGAGGATCTAGTAATTAAGGAACTCATAATATGTATACTCCTTCAGGTTTTTTTAAATTCTAAAGTTCTTGTTATGTTTTTCAATCGATAGGCAGGTAAAATTGTTACTGTGGCATAAGCCATCGAACCCATGTATCGTAAGTTGACGCAAATCCGATCAAATTTTTAACGGTAATGAGAAGCGTATGGGATTTTAAGAGATAAATTTTACCCATTTCGTAATAAGATTATTGCATAACACAGATATTATCAAGTCGTAGTTTTTAAATAAAATCTAAACGTAGGTAGAGATTACGTCAAAGGGCATAGTTAAGATTCATTTGTGTAATAAATCTTAAGATTTCGTAAGCGTAATGAAGCGTTTGAAACTTTTATAAGACTGAAAAGTTCATTGCTACAGGGCTTCAATCAAGTGATTGCACATGAAGAGACGAGTATAATAGGTGTATATATCGATGCTGGAGCCGGACTCATCATGGGGCACGACCAGTGACCTGAGGGGGCGCGGTCCCTAACTCACCTCAATTAACTAGCCCATACATCGATGACTGTAGGCCGGTTACACATCGCCTGTATTACGTGTCTGCTCGAGGCAACGTACTTTCTCTGGTGGACTTATTTAAAATCGTCTCCAACGCATGATTGACGCTTGGTCCATTGTTACCCTAATCGTTACATAACCCGATTTGATGTGCCTTCACTAGACGAATATTTTCAGAAGGCCCTGTTTTGATTATGTTACTAACGTATACTAACATGCGTATACTAACGCTTGGCATTTAATATTGTGGCAATAGATGTGTCCGTTTAACCTATGTAGCAACACTCATCCTAAGTTAGACATACATTAACTTCGATTTACATATGAGAATTTTTTGCAGTCCTACACACTAGCATAAAATTATTAGTCAGTGGAGCTTAATCTTTACGAAATCGAACTCTCAAAACCTACTAACTGAAGAGCATGTAACTTCCCATTCATATTCTGTTATTAGCCTTGTTGACAGTATTATTTATTGAATGATTCATAAATATTACAAATATAATGTTGTAATTAAATAGTACATTTACATACTTTACAAAATACACATAAATCCTCACTTTTTGACGTCAATTTGTTCAGCTTATACTCTTAGCACATTATCTTGAGTACTTCTTATTTTTATACTGTATTAGTTTTCATTTCAAAGAGTGTCGTTAAAATTAATAGCCTTGAAACAGAGTCATCTGCTATTGTTTATCGTGTGGAAATCTCGAAACTTAGTACTCCATTATGTTGATTGTGATAAATGTTTTTGTCAAATTCAATCTCCGTGGAAAGTATATAATTTATGTGGAATGTAAAATTTCGTGACGTCTTTTTGTCCTTATTTAAAACGAGCGTTGTCGTTGGGAGCATGAAGGGTGCAGTAAGAAGGCCGATGACCGCGATCTCCTCGAGATTCGGCCCAGAATGCATTATTTCGATTCACCGCAGTCCTACATCATTCCCAATCGAAAATTCCACGCCTGATGTCTTCTTCGGTAACTGCGCTGCTTTCTTTATGATTTATGGTCGCCTCGCATCGTAATTACATCTCCACTTTATTTATGATCTTGTATTTATTTATTGTCTGGCGGCTGCACTCAACTCTAATTTAGGACATATTGATGTTAATAACTACACTAGAAACATCACCAATTGAATATCGCTCATATAATTCGATACAATTGAAATTATAAAGCAGTTCTTAATTGAATCTATCGACATGATAGAAGAATATTGTAACATGATTTGTCCTATTATTGGTAGGCGCTGTTGAGTATTTAAATTAACTAGAGATTGCTTATGACCGGAATTCGAACATAATTTAAAGACGCCAAAATAAACCACAAGCAAAAGATTACATGTAACCTTTTACTTAGTCTCTTTACAGTTTGTCTATAAAATGTGAAGATCGAACTTCTCAAAAGTAATGGTATTTTGCGTAGTTTTTATTTTCATGTTTCTAATGTATATTAAAATAAAATATTGTTTATATAATATTTCAGGTGTTTCAAGAACACGCAAGTAAAAAATCATTGCGCTAATGTTTATTATACTAATATACTATGGACAAATTTGCGTTTCCGGTGCCAATATTAGTTAAACGTTTCTCTGTTTATATTCATTATCGCTTTGTAATGTAGTGCTAGCCAACGTGCGCGTTAGAATTAGCATGTTCATGAACCCTTTGTTTTAACAAAAAGTGTAACACTTGTACTTAACACTTTATTCTATCAGAAAACAAATAGGCCAATACTCAATTATGATACTTTCGAGGTGAGTTTGAAGTTCCTATATTGAACTTTTATTGTAATCTGAATGGGAAATTTTTAAAGTAATTCAAACGCGTATAGATATGTTCTCTTATATGTGTCTTAGATAATTATGTTCTCATTTATCGCGCTTAAAGTTGAAAATGGAGAAAAAAATTTATATGTGATACCAACAAGTAATTCCCAAGTCTTACTCCACAGATTGAATACGTAAAAGAGAAATGGGTTATCATTAATCGGCAATCGTCCGTTTTGTTTTCACCGAAGATGATTCAACAGTTCGTTTGAATCGCGGTATATCATTACAATAGGAGATGTGTCGCGACGACCCGCTGAGTGCTGACCTTTAGAGATGTCACGACGATTGTGGAGGCGGTCACATACCAAAAGATTTCCTTCACAGCCATAAGAGCTTATTGTAATGTACTACTTGGAGCTTTCTTGAAATTAGTCAATTTTATTATCAAGAAGTTGAGACAAATTTTTACAGTAAACAGCTTTTGGTAGATATTTAGAAAGTAGTGCAAAATCATGAAAGCTTAGTTGATTCTGGTCTGAGTTCAAACTCCAGAGTCAACTCAGATATGTTAGTTTATCAAAGTTAAGATCTTCAAGGATGTGTGAAGTCCGTGAACTTTGACAAAAGTTATTTGACATTGACGATATCGATGATTTTATTATTAATAGACCTTAAATATTAAGGGTTAAAAGAAGGTATGTTTTTAAAGTGAGAGGTCAGTAGGAAAAAAATACTAATTATTTTCCTTACCTATTCATATAAAACAGGTTTAAATACCATAGAGTTGAATAATGTGATTTTAGATACCCAAGCACTTTTCCGTTCTTAAAATCCAGATGAGTCACAACATAATTGTGTTCCGCGAAACAGTAAGAGCAATGTACATTATCTCAAATTACATACCGTTAATACCATTCAAGCAATAAATTAATTTAAAATACTGTCGAGCAATAACTTTAATGTGGCGCCTCATAACTCTTAGTCCATCACTAAATATGAATATTTTTGAACCCATGTAGGACTCAATATGAGTATGATGAACGGTTTGTTGAGGTAATGTATTGATAAATTTCATGATACAATACTTACAAGCCTACAGCTCATACTCAAGAATAATGTAATAAAACTCCAGCAATAAAACTGACATAGAAGGAACTTTTAGTGTGACCAAGGGATGGGTTTAATACAATGTGGAGTAAACGATAGTTTTCCTTTAATAAACAGAAAATAATTTTTCAAGCGAATCAAAGGCTATCTCTTACGTAATGATGCGTGTTTTGATGAGTTTGCAAGAACCAATAGTTGCACAATTGAATAAACACCAATTTCGCTTTACCACAGACCACACTCTTATGTTACATTTAGGGTTGCCATATTCTTAAAATAAATCGTCAATTCTACCTCCGTCCAGTCTCCGAATTCGCTAATAAATTAAGACTTGTGTATAAAATACTATCAGAGGCATTTGACAAATCTACAATATCTTATGAATGTAGAAAATATCTAGGAAATGCCTTAGTGAGGCTTTCCTATTTTTAACGGAAACAACATTACTTACGCTATCGTATTAAAGGTTGAAGAAAAAAGTCTGTCGTTATATAATAGTAAATACTTCGTTAATTAGACGACATTAGCTTCGATATACGTAAATAAGTAACTTAGATTAGAGATGTAACGATACGAAACGATTAAAATCTGGTTTTATGTTTATATATTTATTACCAATGACTAATTAAAAGAAACATTTATATTATTTTCTTTGAACTAAAAATTTAAATCAGAGGACCAACCCTATGCTCATTACGTAAATAGCAAACACGTGCCAACTTTCCACTTTTGACAATACTCATCTAAAAATAATTTGATTGTGTCAACAAAACTAAAATGATGTCGGCGAACGTTCTTCGAAGGGCTAGATGCGTTACGTGCAGAAGTGAAAGGTATTTGTTTGTAGATTAGTCAAACATAATTTAAGCGAAAATACTGCTGATAACCACGTCCAGACATTTTAACCAATAAAATGGCTAGAAATTATGTAATGTCACTTAGATACTAAAAAAATACTACTAAAATCCGCCTTATATTCCGAAAAGAGATCTAAATGTTGGCTCTATTTCATACCTTGGTATCGCTCGTGTTGATCCATGCTGAGGTATGAGTCTCACAATCCGCTCTGATCTGTTGCGTAGCTTATCGGCCTTAGGTCAGATTAAGCATAACTTACAAATAGTAACAAGGAATTAAAATGGACAGGAAAAATAATGGACAGGTATTGAAAAATACTTTAAAAAGCATTAAAATAATAGGAGCAATAATATCCGAAAGTCAGCTAAACTTCGTAATTATTATAATGCATAAGCTTTACTAAACTAAGGAACTGAATTGATTACGTAAACATGGACAGATGATATAAAAATACGATTAGTAAATAAGAAATGATGTAACAACATCATAAGTTTACTGCATAAACAAATCATCAACCACGCATATGTAGAAATCCATAAGTATAACGACAATTTTATGATAATATTATAACAACATAAATACATAAGCTATTTTAAACATCTAAATACATTATTTTGACAAGAAAGTATATTCTTTATTTTCTCACAACAATCCCAAATCAGAATAGCACATGGTACTAAAACTTTGCTCTAATAAAAGCCCTGCTCTCAAAGTATCTAAACACACATATAAATTACAATCGTAAAAGTTAAAGTCGTATATTTGTCATCTAATAACGTTTAACGGTACTTACCACGTTGGCATAATCCGACGTTTTTACCATTTCAAACGGCCCAGCCTAAGTGCGTCCAGCTAAGCGGGAAACGGAATGGAGAGATAAAGATAATTTGTAAAAAGCACAGAGTCATAAAGCACGCGCTGCTCACGCGCATCGTTTATCTATGGTTTGGGACAGTTCATTCGTTATCTAAAAACTTACGTACGCCCGTCCCCACTTACTCCAGTAAACATTTGACTTAGAAAGTGCAGTTCCGTGTAACACGTCCACAGATAACATTTACGTGCCCATTTTGTAATGCCCTGAATTCCTGGTACTTAAGCAGATTTAACTTAAAATAAGCTCACAGGTGTCGATTGAAGAGCAAACTCTAAGAGTACCACGATTTCAACAGTGCTACTGATAAAAGCATTTTTACTGAGGTATTATGTATCTCAAACAATGGGTAAACATAAACGTTTTGTTTGGACCGTTTATCTGAACTGAAAGGATTACTTTATTTTAAAGTTTCATTATTGTTTTTTAGTATTGTTTCATTCTTAGTAGTGTTTTATTTTTAAATATTTTTCTTTCGGTTATCTTTACCCTTGTTTTCTTTATTTTATTTAGAATGATTTTTTGAATTTGACTTATAACACTTGTTTTAATTGTATTTTGTCATAAATATATTGGTTTTGGTTTCTAAGTACTTTTGGACACCCTGTCTTCTACATAACTGCATGTCCCCGTAATCGTTTCTTGGTTGATGTTATCGTAGTTTGAACAACATACTTATCATCGAAATGTTGATATAATCACTCCATAAATTAGATCGTGTAACGGTGTAAGTGTCAAGCTGTCTATTTGAATGAAAATCACGATGAAAGCCTCGGGTCATGGCTATGCGCACTTTGTGTAATTACCTTGTAATTACGTAGTAGACACCAACAGACGGACTAGAACTGAATACGTCGAAGTAGGCATTCTAAACAGCAGTGGAATGTCGTTGAATATCGGATACTTGTTAACGAGAGGAGATTAGAAGTACGTGAGTGTTCAAAATAATATTACAACATCACGTCGCCTATGAACACAATTGGAACACCGATTTGCCATTTAACATGAAAGAAAGTTTCTTCCTTCGGTAATAGATATCATAAGAAGTTTACTATAATACAGTTTATAAGAATAAAATTATGAATTGTCATAAAAAAACCAGTATGTATTACTTACCATAAATGAGCAATGCATAGAAGCAGGTCGTTACTTACGCAAACTATTTATCTAAGAACGTGATGAAAGTAGTATGCGGAACACAATATATATCCATATAAGTATTTACTTTTGTATAAATATAATGAATTGCATATTTTATGGTAACCAATACTGTACATTTTATGTATCTATTTATATTTACTATCAGCTATAAGCAAGACCTAC
>DWPP01000642.1:0-10555 GCA_018251735.1 Eantis mithridates tamenund
AATAAGCCTGTTTTGTTCACTGGTTTCTAAACTGAGTTAAAATAAAGTAAAGAAATAAAGAAAATAAACTATTTATTTTTTAATGTTGTTTATTGTAGTTGGTATTTAAATAATTGTTTTAAGTTTGAGAATAACAATGTAAATGATACAACATAATGAACTACGGAGACCATGTGACTTGTGGGAATGTTTGGCGAGTTACAGATTAGGTATTTATTAATTTAAATTTCTTAATTTCATAGGCTACTCAGTATTATTTAAATGGCACCCTGAAAAGACAGTAAACTAGAGTTGACATCATTATTACTGATGAATAGGATGACTCTTGCTACACTTGGCGTAAAAATTTGATGTAGTCTGGGTTACTAGTTTTTTAATCAGATTCATTTTTCAGTTACTAAAAACGTAGGTGGATCCTATTTTCTTAACTATGTCAATAAATGGATCCATTTACAAAAACCAAAACTAAGCTCGTAATTAAAAAAAAATATATCTTTAAAAAAGCCTTTAGAAAATAAATTTTTCTGGCAATCAAGTGACATTCATGTTGGTTTTATTTATGGTAGATTTTAAAGCTAGTTTCCAAATAGAGTAGTTGCGTATAAATTTTGATGAAAAATAAATAAAGACTAAAAGGTAAACTATTGTGTTATAAAACCACCTAAAGCCCGTATAGGTTTTCCTGTCAACGTTGGATAAAAGGTTATATGAAAATTTATTTTTATGCATTTCATGTGAACCCCAAATATTATTTTAAAAACTTCGCATTTATTTTCAAACTATTACTCCCTATATGACTGCAATGTAAGCATGACAATGGCTGCAATGTATTACTAAAAGAATAAATCCGCTGAAAGACTAAAACATTATCTGTACATATAAAACTCTTCCGTTACTAAGTAACGCACAGCCAAAACTACTGAAAGCAAGAAGCTGAAATTCCTCATGTATGTTCCTTGTGGAGTGTAGGGAAGCACTAACAGAGTATTTTTGGAAATTCCACTCCGAAGGGAGTGAATGGGGTAAAAACTTTCATATTAAAGTTATTTTTTCGTCACAAGCCGCGTGGATAAGCTAGTAAACAACTAAAACTAGAAATATTCATAATCTTTGTAATTTGGCAGCAAGAGTATCTTTTATTTCGCTACAAATTTTTTTTATACAATAGGAAACTTGTATGCTAATAATGTTACTATTTATCTCCCAAAATAACTACTAGTGCAATGTTAATACGGTTTCCAGTTATGGGTTTCGTGCATGTTCTTAGATAGATGTTAAGATAATTAACTTAAGTAATTCAGTAATGGGCGCTGCAGTATACATTTCCTTGTGAAACAAAAGTACTGGTCCGATTTGGATGTGATCCGATTTTAATTCGAGTTTAATAACAGGTTTGTCATTGATTAGAAGAATTCTTAGTTAGATGCTACGATTGTAATTCATAATATAGTACATAGTATTAGCTACTAAATTTTGATTGAATAATCTTTAGATCAAACCTATCAACAGCCTTTGTAAATTGATAGTCTTTAATTATAAGTCCTTAGTTTGAACGCAAACGATCCATTGTTAGTGAGAACCAGCACTATAAATCGGCTATTGACAACTGTCATGTGTCTAATTGATCATAACCGCACTTCTCCTTTTCCCGTTAGAACGACAATGACGTCTTTTACTATTTGACTGCAGAGGTAGTATTTGATCGTTTTTTTTTTATTTCAGTCAAAAATAAAGAAGAAAACAAAGATGTTGCATTAGACATATTGTTAAAACTTGACAAAATCTCAGAATATACATGAGTCAATTAAAATTCGAGTGGATAGAGTATCAAAATTGAGAACAAAAACGTTGTTTCAGTTACAATAACTTCATAGGGCGTAACAATTTGTTGAACACAACGACAGCATAAAATAAAAGAGCCATTTAAGGCTGATGTCATAGCCGACAATCACTATGGAGGTATCTATAAAATTTGATGTTTCATTCACCACCTTCGCACCACTTCGATATATGATATTTGCCTATTTGTTTATAGGGTTTTGAAATCTTTTACTTGTACGGATAATCGATTTCAGAAATGTATTACAGAAATCAAAGTGCTAATGTTTCAAACATCTGGTATTTCGAGGAATCGTTGCAGATGTCGTATGGCATGTTAGCAAGGTGGATCCCAAGTTCCTCAAGAAGAAAGTCTATTCTAAGTATTTTATGTAATAGATTAACACTTATTAAATGTATGATACATTTAATATATATCATATAACAGGTGCTTTCGAATTATTTAACCTGAATTTTTAAGTTGACAAGTACGTACTAATTAACTCTAGGTAGTTGCAAAATCCAACTTTTATGTGCAAAATTATAAAAAAAATTCTAATCCTATCCTCTAAGATCCTCCCCCGATCCACTGGACCGATTGTTTTCTTAAGATTGTAGACGGAGGCTGGATAAAGATTGCGGAAAACCGGAATATTTAGCGCATACTAGCAGAGACGTTTGTCTAGCAGTGGACTGCAATAGGGCTGATATGAAGATGATGATCCAGAAAGATAATTTATAAAACAAACTGGCTATCAGTTTCTGTAAAATACTTACACAATACCTACATAGTACGTAACTTACACAAATGTATATATAATGCATTTCGCTACGAAAACAATTTATATTATCAGACTTATTTTCGAGATTTCTCGATACGGAGCAAAGACCTGATTGTCTAGCGTCAGTTAATCTTCTTGGAACTGGTCTATTAAGAAGATATTGACTTCAAATATTGCATGGCGTAATGCTGATACAAAATACTCTAAGCACTGCTATGCAGCGAATAAACTCGAAAAGTTTAGGAGTTTCTTCAAATCTAATAAGGAGTTTGAAACAAATTAAACTTCGTCCTCAATCTTCAAAGGATTTCGAAATTTCTTGAGTACGTTTTAAATAAAAAGGCATCCTCTCCCGAAGTAAATTAATGAAAAAGTCATACACCACTCCATTTTTTAACTTTAACTGGTATTTAATGTAAAACTTTACTAACGAACATATTCGTAAGTCTCTTAACTTTTCATATGTAACAAATGTTTCCAACGATGTTCAAAACTTTTTCAAGTTAAAAAGACTATATATCTCAATCTGACATTAACATAAAACAGGAATAATATAAGAAATTGGATGTAATAAAATTTGACTCGATTTAAGAAATGATTGTACAGAATGACGTAATCAAAAACGTTGTTGTCGTCATATTTGTACCGGGTTTATTTGATGGGAAGGATTTGGAGGGTAATTTTTCAAGTCTCATTCACATTGCAAAGGATATTGCTCTGATGTTTCTCTCAGATAAGCTTAGTCTGTAGCGAGGCGGGAGGCTGCATAATAGATGGGATCATTATTGCCGTTCTGCGTAATTTGTCATCCGTACAATTCGGTTCGCGTGTGCAGACTGTGCAGTATATTTTCCGTTTTCACTAATCTCTGCGTTATCATTAACTGAACGCTGATTGCTTCCACTGCGCAATTTGTATGAGCTATGAGAGCCTTTTTCATACGTATTATTAATGTTTGATATTTATATCTTCAGTAAGTTATTAGCTTAGTAAGTTTTGTATAGGATTCTCATTTTGGTGGTCAGCTGTAAACCTTAGCGTACATCTCTGATATTTGTAAGTGAAAACATCGTGAGAACACCCAGCTGCATGCTAAAATATTTGCACAATTTTTTGAAAGTTTGTGCAGTCTGCCAATTCGCATTTGTCCAACCTGACCTTAATTTATCTTTAAGCGGAGATTCATGCCCAGTAGTGGGACTTGAATGAGTTGTTGACGATGATTAGGTTATTGAATTCTTTATTATTTGTTTTATATAAAACTATTTCTTCTCTTGCCTCTAACCTAGGGGCAGACTTAGAAAAACTGTCGTCTCTATTTCACCCGAAAAGCGATTCGTTCACAACAGGCTTTATTGTACAAAATGAAATGCCAACGCAAGTAATTTATTGGACAAGTGCATTGCATTTTGTTGTAGATACCACCAATGAAATTGGATAAACGAAAGCGGTAAAACAATTTATAAAAGTTGAAATCAATCCCGAAACGCAAATCAATCAAAATCAAATACCATTGATGATGTTTGTGAAAACACAATGTTGGCTTAGTTTTTATTTCTCGTTTTAAATGACATAGGATTTTTATAAAATAAACTACAAATGCTGCTTATTCAAAATATTGAGCTAAAATATGAACTCATTGTTTATTCTGAAATGCGAGTGCTACAATGTTTTATTGCCATTGTCCAATGGTCCAAGTAGATGAACGAAATGATCAATCGCATGGTTCTAGATGAATAAGTCAAAGTTTAATCAAAAAGCTGATATAATTGCAAATCAGAATTTATTTTCTAACTTCATGAATGCAATTTTTTTTATGACACATGCAATCCAATTAGAGTATTCTTGATGGAAATCTCTTAAATGCTCTCCATTACATTACATTACTTCTACTGGATTAGAAGTATTGAGAACCTAGTTTTTAGTTTGACCAAGTCGAAACCCTCCTCATTAAACAGCTAACTTAATAGGTATGATTATAACAGTAAAATTACAATTTTTTTTACTGTAACAATCTTTTATATTAATAATATGTAGAAGGTTACAAGAAGATATTCTGAATGCTTGCCGAATTACCCGTTAACCAACATAAAGCACAGGTACGTCACAGCGCTTAAGCGAGGAAATTTATTAGATTGCCTGCCGTATGGAGGGTTTTCTATCTGTCTGAATTTAAGGTCACTGATAAAATATGTTAAGGGGCACAGCAACAGTTACCCTTAGTACTTACATATGTACATTTATAATACATGAGGTCGTACAAGCAAGTTGGCGAATAAGGAATATTTTGAGATTTTTCATACCAATCACCATCAGACAATTATTATACTATTCTCATACTTTTTGCCTTTAGATAATATCAAAATATGGTAATGAAAAATGTTTTTTTAAAACTTTTTTTACATTGAATAAGTAAACGTCATAAGGCGAACATGAATAATGAATATGCCCAACTTTTATACGGTACAACAAAAAATTATGGTATTAAGCTCAGTGAAATAATAATCAACGGAGGCGGTAGGTAGGTAGTAGGTAGTGTTTAGAATATAATTTATCTTCTGTCTTTCTTTTAAATTCACTAACGTAGAGGCAGCTCCAACCCCTAAATTATTAGATTTGCTGCGAACATGTGAAGGGTTTTCTAGCCGTCCAATCTGAAGTCAGGGCAATAATAAAATATGAGCCCATCCGGCGCCGGGCAACAGTTTTTTTTATGAAAAAGAGCGTATTTTTTGTGGATTGTCTTAGTTTTATGCAGACATATGATGGAGGGGAAAATGAAGGTTAGTTGGAAATCTGCTTTTATACATATACAAAACAGTTTCTCATATTTTATAAAAAAATCAACTGTGGAAGCTATGAAGTCCTATTGTTTCTTTTCGTAGGATATGTACGAGTATGTACATATGAAATGATCGTTTGTAAACTACATTGAACGTGCATCGAATAGTATTTATCTCATAAATCAGACAATTTTATCAAACGTCCTATTGCTGTTGTTGCTATTGTATTTGCGGTAGACATAACACACATCAGTCAGGATACATATCACTTAATTTATCCACAACAGAATTTTCATGTTGTTTAGCTCTCATTTTAGAGAAATTTTCTAGTTCAGAATAACTATGACACCTTAGTTCAGTCATCATTCGCCTCGTCGAATAAAATCTATTAAAATTCTTGATGATTGTTAGAAGTGAATTAGTAACTTATGTTTTTTAAACGAGACTATAAAATCATATTTTTATATGTTTTTTTCAACAATCTAAAATCTTATAATATAATTAAAATATTAACTTTGACCTAAAATTACTACAAATTATAATGACCAAGAAATTCGTCTCAAATGAGTCAATAATGCTACTCTTTGATATTCAGTCACTTCCTCTTTTAATGATAGTTGATACACTGATAATATTTTATACTTTTACACAAAGTTATACTGTTCCTCAAAAACTCTTCCATGCACTATGTATTAATACAAGGGGATGATAATGTTTTTGTACTACTTTTCTTGTAGTGTAGTAGTTCTGTAATACCTGAACTTCTGTAACGAAATATCAGCCCAATGCTGCTAAAACGTTAGTAAGTAATTCGTCAAACAAATTAAAGTTCCAATTCATATGAATCGAAAGATTGCGTTCTAATGTCCCTCTACTGGCCACAGAACGAAGGTCTGGCGCCTTGCCAAAGTCGAAGACATTGAAATAGAATTCCTTATTGAGTATGCGACTGAAAATCTTAGCACAGGAATAAGCTCTGCTTCTCGATACTTGCGTAATTTCCTTTAAATATGTAAAATAATAAAATCTCTTGGCAGAGCAATTGAAAGAACGTCCCTCCAAGATTGCCAAGTGTCGCTTTTCTTTGCCAATTTCACGCGATAGGTACTTAAAATTGTTGGTCATATTGTATCACTGTAATAAGTCACTGCGAAGAGCTATAAAAGTTTTCGCGAGTATTGACTAAATAGAAAGGCATGTATCTTCTGTTACTGAATGACGGACAGACAACGCACAGCCGAAGCTACTGAACGCAAGATTTGGCATGTTTGTTCGTTCGAGAGTGGAGGGGGGTGACGTGATAATTTGCATTTTAATTGCTTACTATAAATGAATTAATATGTAAGGACAGTATAAGGACAGTTTATCGAAAAAATACATATAGGTAGTTAAAGTCCCCGAAACCGGCGTGCATGTATGAAGAGTGATGAATGTGGAAGAAGCACGGCAGGTCTTTTAGGATAGGCTTATGCTCCTTGGGCTTCGTTTATTCTGTCTACCCCGTAAGGGACCTGGCGTGAAGATGTGTGTATGTATAGTACCTAAACGTCAAAATGTTTGCTTCGTCATATGGTGTGCAATACACATGAACAACATGACAAATAAGTGATTTGATTTAATTTATACGCAAATCGGTCTATGTAATCCATCTTTTAACTACCCGTGTCAATTGCGATGTCAATTAATTGAACCTGTGAGTGTTCACAAAATAGGCACAGGTAAAAGCCATTTAATTAGCTAGCCGCTGACAGGTGCTTTCACTAATGAATGGATAGTGATACGTAATAAATTAGAGCCTATTTAATAGGCATTTACTTTAATGATCAAAAGCTATCAATAAACTAAAGTTATTTATAAATAACGTTTCTATGAAATCCACGCAAATTTGTTTGTTTTTGTTAACCACGGTTTACTTCAAACGTAAACTCTGAACTTTAAAGTTAAGATTTTTTTTCACTGTCACTCTTTTTGAAAAGATGATAAAGATTTCTGTGCCTCTCATCAGATTCAAAAATAAAAATCTGTCAGAATCATTTATAATTCAAAAATATTTACCTTTCGTGCATTTTGGTCCTTTTTTAATAAAACAAATTAAGTAATAAATGACGAAGGCACCAGCTGTTAGGGACAGGCAGATTTAGAGATCAATTTATACCTGCATGTTTTTAGGCTGTTCGCATAAAACTCTGATGAAATATTCAAGTTAATATATCTGGATCAAAGGTTCGGCTACATCTTTAGTTTACCGATTTTTAGAGTCTGTGGTATACTGATTTACTAACAAATACAAAAACTAGTAGCCAGTAAAGATACGAAACTAATAAGTTTTCTTAATTAAAGATGAGGTACTCTTTGAACGGCAAATTGGATTGGCGGTGGGACTTAGTTCACTATGAAATGTAGTTTGTATGTAAGTACTAGACTTAATATAGTTTATGTATTAATAATTGCGGTCTAACACGACTTTTGGATTATGTGCGCTTACGAGGGTCGAATTTCAGAGACACCTTACCTAAATTCTGTGAATTGGGTCGTGGGACGTATCATAAGGAATTTCCTTTGAGATGCCTCATAAATTATTACTTACATCACACAAAGCTGCACCGATCCCTAAACATCTTGGAGTTTGCAAGAAAATATTAATACCATACGAAATCCACTTTAGCGTGAAGTATTGAACATTATCCAAGGCAGAAAAGACTGTTTCATATTTTCTATAATATGTATTATCTTGTTATAGGTGCCTATCGAGTCTATTACTCTTTCTTGCAAAACAAACAAACGAGAAAGGTACTTAGAAGGCAATTTTCTAGGATTTGTCGTAAACCCTGTTTCAGTAACGTTATTCTAAGATTTTCGTCAGCAATATCGTAAGCATTTGGTTCTAAGGGTAAATTGTTGAATTAGAGGTAGAATATTTTTCAAGATTTTAATCTTGAAAAATATTCTGCTTATTAAGCTTATTAAGTTTGTAGTTAATAAAATTTTATTTGTTCTGAAAATGATGTTTCATAACATAACAAATCCCTAACCCATAAAAAGATTTCTTTGTCCTCTCTTTCCTCCATATGGAATACGTTACTTACCACTTCTATTTACCGTGATACGAATTTGACTTCAAATCCAAGTAGGTAAAAAAATATAAATGTGGGTGGTACACTATTGAGTTATATGTCTTTAAGGACGTCTTACTAACAATATAATGTATCCTAAAGGCAACGTAAAATAGGATACACTACATATGTAAGTGAAGTTTAAATTTACCTATCCAATCTTGAGAAAATTTATTTTGCATTTTTGGTTAATGTGGTCTGCTGTTCAGGACCGACGATCTTGTCGAAAAGAATATCACCTAAAAGTATTATACATAACAGAAATTCGGCTTCATTAATGATTGATACGAATTTTGTAATACTATTATAGATGGAAAACCAATGTATAACACTAATTGGTGGCACGTTGATGATTTGTGTTTGACATAAGCATTTCATTAGCCACTAATTAGAGACAATATAGAGTAACAAACATACCATTGACTGTGGTTGAATTATAGACCTGAAATATTTGGTTATGCGCTTTTTAACAAATAACATTTGATGTGAAATGGTCACTGCAAATCATGAACACCCACGTATAACCTCAAATAAAATTTGCAGTTGCGGTTTAGGAGAGAACTCATGAGGTTTAAGATGGTCGCCTTAAATAATAATGTCTCTGGAAAAATCAACGCCTCTCCAACCGAAACACAAGTAATTTGCCAGCTTCATGGCGGTTTACGAAAGCGGCAAGTCCCTTCTTGGGCGAGCTATGCATGCTCTACCTCCTTAAACTGCCACACTTTCCTTAAAAATAAAAATTTAAGATTGGTGTCCTACTGTGAATATCCACCACTATGGTGGACCGGCGATCCACCACCGGATCTCTAGTCTACTATAGTGTGACAATAAGTGACACAATAAAAATTGGTCTTCTTTGTTCCAAATGTACATACATACATATCCTCACGCCAGGTCCCTTACGGGGTAGGCAGAGAGGACGGAGCGCCAAATATATCTATCCTTACAGACCTGCCGTGCTTCTTCCACATTCATTACTCTCTTCATACATGCATGCCGGTTTCAGAGACTCTCAATTCCCCCATCTGTCAGAACTCGATCTATTTGATCAAGATAGGTGAGTCTTGGTCTCCCTCGGCACCTGTATCCATCGACATTCGCATTGTATATCTGTTTTGTCATTCTTTCATCACCCATTCTCTTCCCATGCCCGAACCATGTTCCAAATGTTTAAATGACTATTCGATTTCGATGGTCAATGAATCCCATTCTCAAGGAACCACGAAAGAAACGCTTTACAGTACCGTATCTACGTATTATTAACACACTTTAAATATGTTTTATTGCACAGCAAATACTACGGAAACACTCGTGATTCAACAATATATCAAAGAGTTTATTAAGAAATTTTCTGCTTGTGCCGGCATCTCTCTTTTCCGGCCCTTATCATCTTTGAGAAGTTAGTTCCCTGCAATGGGACCGACATGGCTAAATAATAATGAAAAACATTAAGCAAATTACCTCTCTTTGGTGTAAAAGTAAATGAGACTCGTATGGAGTAAAAATCATTAATAATTGTATTATGTAGTATTTTTAATCTATTTCTGTACAACGCTCATAAATGCTGCATATTCTAGCGTATTGGATTTCAAACATTTTTCCCAAAATACATTACACCTTGCTAAATATTTCACTCTTCTAAAGCGAAATTCATGTATTGTTCAAACATGTCCGACATCGAAATGTTTTTTTCCGTTACTACGTCAAACACGAAATAAAAATATGTCAGGAACAACGTGCTTCCAATACACCTCTCATATAAGCCTAAACATATTTACGAGTGTTTTTGGCTCCACGATCCACACGTGTATTTTTAAACACTCTCTTTTAGAACTTATCCATGTAGAAAATGTTTAAATTAAAAAACAAACTTCAAATCGTGTAAATCATGGAATGATTTTCTTTCCGAGGCATTGAGAACGTTAAATATGAAAACGTTGAAAGGAGACCCGCCATTTTACTATGGGGTTGGTACCAAATTGTACAGAAGTAAAACCTTGACTATTTTTAAGCTAATGTATTAGATCAAATATGAGCTTTACTTAACTTCACTACC
>DWPP01000643.1:0-10555 GCA_018251735.1 Eantis mithridates tamenund
CAGGTTATTGCGCTATGAATTTTATCTGTAAGTTGTGGGACATATATAACTGGTTCTCCATACATATTACACTATTTTATCCTTTATCGCCTTCGGTTTTATTTCCGCGATAAAAGTAATAGTTTAGTATTAAAATTTGATTTGCAAAAGTAGGATATTTTGGGTTCCTTCTGGAGACAATAGAACAGACAGCCTGGAAGTGGGAAGTATGATAATATTAAGTATAGACTAAAGACTAATTAGTACAAGTTTAATGTCTCCTAAGTTTGGATATTGTCATGAAAATTTGCCCATGGGTCAACAACCCTTTCTATTGTGTCTAAATGCCACAAATGTATAATAAAGTATTTCATATAGATGGCTCCTCAGTATAATGAGTCAAATGCAAATCTTTTTTACACACCCAGATAGCAAACGATTTGATTGACAGAATTCTAAATAATGTGCACTTTTTAGTTTATTCAGGATATTTTGGAGTCTATATTATAATTGTATAATATATATTGTATGGGGTGACTAAATCCAGTAGTCACTCCATAAAATTATTATGTTTTGTTTCGGTGATAAACTGTAACAAAGTGAAAATATTTTGAGTAACAAAAATCTGTGATAGCTTACTTGGTTTGATTTCAAATTTTCTTTTTTGTGACACAGTGTACAGTCAATGTAACATAAGTTTTTGTAAGTTATATATTAGTGACTAATTTCACAAGCTTTTTGGTGAAGGATAACATTTTGATAAAACTTGCATGCCTAAAAGTACTTCAGTAAGTTCTTGGAGACATGCAAAATCTGCCTATCCACACTTTGTGTTAGCAATGGATTAACTCTGTACGGAAGTGGATTATTGGTGATGATGAAGTAAATAAATCAGTGTGATTAGTGATTATGAATCAGAGTGATTTATTAATACTTCATATTATTATGTTGAAACCAACCGGTCTTAAACAACATTACAGAATGTCAAACGACAACGAGGCACCACTTCCTGAGGGTTGGGAGATGAGAACCAGCCGCTCAACAGGCATGACCTACTTCATGAATATGTACACCAAGAAGTCTCAGTGGGAGCGCCCGGAAGGACCTGCAGACCCGGGTGAAGTTCGCTGCAGTCATATCCTGGTCAAACACGCAGAGAGCAGACGCCCATCATCATGGCGAGAAGATAGTATAACTCGCAGCAAGGAAGAAGCATTAGAAATTCTCAAGGGTTATCGCAAACAAATTGTTGCAAATGATGCTACATTTGTTGACATTGCCTCAAAATTCTCCGATTGTTCATCGGCTAAACGTGGTGGCGACTTGGGGATGTTTGGCCGTGGTCAGATGCAGCAGCGTTTTGAAGAGGAGGCATTTAAGTTGAAGGTTGGTCAACTGAGCAAGCCAGTAGAGACTGATTCTGGTTTTCACATCATTTTGAGAACTGTTTAATTTTTGCACTTTTTGTTAACTTGTAAGCCTGATTTTCACAAGTACCATTGTTTAGCTTCATAATTAACAGCAATAAAATTTGCGTTTTATGCACACCCTGAGTTCTTGCATTAAAATTCTTGTATAATGTTTACTGTAAAATTATTATGGTGACTTTGAATTAAATAATGTGAGTAAAAGCAATAAAATAGCTTTAATAGAAGGAAATATAAAATTGCATTAAATAGATATTTTGTTTACAAAGAAACTTAATACCAGGCTAAGTACTAGAATATATAAATGTTAATCACACATGAAATAATTATTTGCCTTTAATTTTTGAATTCAAATAACCTTTGAAAGATGGAAATCTAACATCTATGACAAACAAATTTTGTTTAATATAATGAAAGTCTAGTTGGCAAAATAGTTTTAGAATTATTAAAAATACATTTTGTTTATCCATCAATGCATTTAATATTTAATTGTGTTAGCGCACAATATTTTTGAACAATAGATTGCATCTCCTGTCCATATCTTTTATGTTCAGCTGCTGGGCAATAAAAGTGCAGTGGGCAAACACTGGGAATACTCCAACTTCCAAAAATTTAATATTCCAAGCAATATTTTGTACCTTATGTCAGTATTGTTTTGCAAATTATTAAGGTGTTAGTTTTATTTCTCAATTTGATTAAGGAAGGTTTTTTGTTCTTATTATTATTGTATGAATGAAATAAGTATTTTGAAATGATTACCGAAAACTATAAGAATGCAATTTAATTGCTGTTTTAAATTATGAGTGCCAGTAAGAAATTATCTGTTTTTTCATGTTATATTCAATTGGTTCAGTGCATCTAATAAATGTTAATGATGCTTAGTCATCATTATTTGGCAAATGATTAATGAAGAATATTTAAATTCTGCATTGATCATTTGAAGAATATAAGAACAAAACTTTCCTTCTGTTTTCAAAGTCTGTAATATTTTTCATTTCATATAATAAAAATAATGTGGATTACATCACTTTGTCTTATTTGCATTAAACCTTCCTGTGCTAATGGAAAAAAACTATTTCTGTTCTTTGCCAATTGAGTAGATTTTCCTAGGTATATGTTACAGAACAATACAAAGTAACAAGATTAGTATGCATTAACTGGGTAATTTGTAGTATAATATGCCCAGTATAATATACAAAATATGGATAAATTATTATTGATGTTCATAAGCGTATGACGCTTATGAACGCTTATAAGCTTATGATGAAATAAAAATATTTTGATGTTGAATAGAATTTTTCCGCTAATCAAATTAAACACATACTGAAAGCTTTTTATACATTTTACAGGTCATAGTCATGTAATGTATTAACTAGTTCACTGTGAAAAATGTTACATACCAACCTCCCAACATTATGATCCTCTATTGAGTGATATGAATTCAAAAAGAAACACAATTATATACCTAGACCAGAAATGAATACTAATTTAATTTTCCTCTACATACAGAATCAATTCAGGTCTCATGTAATATCAGTCTGGCATAACCTCTATGCTACAGAGGTTCGTCATTCACAAGCAGGCAGTTAGCCAATGATTCTCTGTAACCTTTCTCACACTGTAGAGATACTAAAGATAACTAGAAATGTTCGCCGAAATTCGACCACAATTGAAAAATACTAAAAAAAAGTGTACCTTCATGTAATATTTAATCTATTCAGTTTGATTTTAAAATGTAATAAAATATTTAAACTGTAAAGTGAATATTTTGAGTAATTTTTATTTTCTCTTTCTAATGCATATTTTAAAAAAAATATTAGCTTATGCAAACATTCCCCAAGTAAAAGTTAAACATGTGCTGTATTTTACACTTCTCCGTTCGTGTACTTGCTGTACTATCTGTGACATAGTGACACTGTGGCATGGTCTTTAATATGTTAATTAAGTAAACCTTTTGTTGATTGACTTCTAAAGGCAAATTTTCACGATATTCAAAATTATGGTGACATTTGTAATGAACTCCAGGGTATTAGTTATCTTATATATAGATACATATGTATATAAATAACTTCGATTCAACCTCGGCTTTAAATAAATACTTCCCTTCCTTACTGGCGAATTTGAAATCTTAGAGGTGTATAGGTCTCGATTAGACCTGCGTCACTTTTCTTGCCAAATAAATAAATGAAAAATGATAAATAGGTATGAAAAATAAAGGTCGCTAAATAACTTAAATATCACAACATAATACTGTTTTATTAACTAACGGTTGTTCAGTAAGTAACATCTTTATTTCAATATTTTTAAATAGATTAATTTTATAATGGGTTAACGCTAGCAGTTTCCCGCGTTTGATAGGAAACTACTATAAAATTTATACGAAAATCTTTCAATTGACTACTGTAATTCTTAACATTTAGGTACATTTTAAACTCTTTTTTTGTAAGGACGAAAACTTCAGTTCAGGTCTTCGACGAACCCAGCCATTTCGCCGAAGACTACAACGCCAATTTTTTACCATTTTGTATTAAATCGCTTTTATGGCACTTACATTAAGAAATACAATGATTTTTAAGCTTAATTATCATTCGGAGGAAATGTTTTAAATGATTCCGCGTCTGTACCAATTTACAAAGCCTTTCCATCTTCGTTGTCTTGACTATTTCGAATGAGTACAATAGAATCTAATGTCGATTCCTTAACATCTTGTGGCGCAGGTGTCCAGATCGGGCCAATTATGGGCGGGGATCTTTTGCCGCCCCACGCGCTAAACTTCACTTTTCTCTTTCCGTCTTTCTTCAGGTTAATATCAGAATACGTATGTCCGGGCTTGAAAATTCTTGGCAGAGATTGTATAAAGGTCTTGAATGGCAACTCGTCTCTTAAGATCCTATCGTCAACTTTGGTGCTAAGAGCAAGAAATTTTATAGGATGCCGTTTGTCAATGAAAGGTATGAATTGGAATCCGGCAAGATTCAGTCGATCGTTGTTGGGCGAATAATTCGATACTATCCGGGTAAGTTCTGGGACGGAGGCAGAGAAAATAACCTTAGACCCTTTCGTGCCTGGTTTATAGATCATCTGGCCGCTGCGCTTCCCTCCCCAAGGACTGAAGCGAACCCTTTTCGGCATGCTAGGCTCCCTGAGGTTTGCTGTCCGTTTCCAAGTCCACATATGTTCGACGTTCGCTTTCTCAGACCTTTTGCCGCCCCATGGGCTAAAACTCCTCTTTTCCGTGTTCAGCAAATTTATATCTGTGTTATTTTCTTCGTCGGCCCCAGGAAAGCTATGCACTATGAAAGGACTGCCGGACCTGTCTTCGTTTTGCATATATAGAGATTTGTCCAGTTCTTCAAGGTTAGGTTCCCAGCGTCTGTCCGTTACTTCTTCCTGTCTGTCTTCTTCAGCCGTTCGCCTCTTCCGTTGTGGATCTGGTTGTTCTTGTTGAAAGAACTGTGTATGTTCCGCGTTAGCATCATTTTGGAAGGATTCGTATTCGTTTCTCGCGCTGGGTAGGTTGAAGAAGTTTGCGTAGGGCACCTGCTGGTAATGTATGGAATCCACTGGATCTAAAATGCTGTCAGGTGCAGACCCAGCAGAGTTTATGTACTGGAGGCTGGCGGACCCGAACCACAGAGTGATGATGAGCCAATAGTGCGCCATTCTGAAATACAGAAATAATGAAATATTAATAACTGAAAGTTCTGTTTTTATTAGAAAGAACGAAAGGAAGAATAACATTTATATCCGTACGTAACCGCCGTTAAAGTGAACCAAGATGAGAAATCGCTAATTGCACAGTTAAAATTAATCTTCCAAAGATTTTGCGTTTCTAAAGTAATATTATATAAATGTTGATTTATATTAATATTAGTAAGTTTTTCCAGGATAATGGATTAAAGAAAATATTCCTTAACTAATATACTGCTAGATTATTAAATACCGCGATAGATGTAGAGACTAGGTTGGTACCGCTGCCTACCTGTAGCATCTGACGCCGTCATATCACTTCATTAAGATGGATTTATCATTACTAGTGGCCCATGGACCCGATTTGACCATATGTTAAAGATGCCAAAATAAATGTGGAATAAACCATAAAGAAAAGAGTATCTTAAAATTCAGTCTCTTTCCAATTTGACTATAACAGTAAAAAAAACAAAATTCAATACATATATTGTAAGTAGGTGCATCATGAAAGTGTTGTGCGTAATTTTTATTTTTATATTTTTTTATCTCCATATAAAAATATGAGCTTTCTGCATGCTTTCTTCATGTAAAAATTAACTGTGCTGATTTTCGTTCTTCTTTCGCGTAATAAAATGGGGGACAAAGTTTTACTTCACCTATTAATACAAAGATTCTTTTTTAGCGCGACAAGATTCTTTTATATTCTTTATATGAACGTAAACATTATAAGGGAGAAAAGTTTGAAAACAACTGAGTTTTCAGTATATATCCCTTATTTTACATCTTTAGTTTACTTAAAGGAACATCAATGAATGTTGGAATCCGAACGTCGTGTGGGCAGAAGTTATTCGTAAGAAAATAACCGTTATTTTTTCAATAGTTTCAAAACAAATAACTTTTCGTAGAGCTGAGTATGTTAATAGAAGCGAGTCTGCTTGTGTTACGTATAGGAAAAATATTGACTCAGGGAACAGGGAACGTTCGAATGCGAACAAAAATATCGTCGCCTTCTCTTTATAAGTTAATACGTCGTTAATTGTTTGAAGATTTTTTTTTTTTAATTTTTCTTTTCATTATTTTTTTTTATCCGCAATGAAAAATAACCAGGGTTGATGGAGATGAACGTAAGAGCGGATCAAAGATTTTCTTCTTGGCATAATCTCTCCAAGTACAAAAAATCCCTGGGGGCAAGGGAAAAATCACAGTAATTCCATTAATATTTTAAATAATGCCAAAAGAAACTTTGGTAATGTTGTCAATTTCTTTTTTATCAAGAATAATTACATTCCGTACTTATGTTTTGAAATAATTTTCTTAAATCGTTTTATTTTTCAAAGTTTCGGTAAAAACTAGATAGGGTTAGGTTAACGGCGTCCGCTTACAAAACTCCCCTGGGCAATGAAAAATATACTATATAAATAATTTGCGGTAGGTAGAGATAGTACAGGTCACAAGTGGAAGGACCTACTGATACCCACATAACCCGCTATGAAAGAGAGATTGGGTATGTTTCGGTTCGCAGAATTTCTGGTTACACATTATTATTTAAGGCGGCCATTTTGCATTTGTTTGCGACCTTAAATAGGAATTCTATTTTGAGGACGTGGACGTCTATGGGTTGCAGTGTCCACTTAACGCCCTTTTGCTGCTCAGTTATTATATAAAAATACTTTGTAGGTACGTTAAGGCTCAATATTTATAATCAGCGCTCTTAAATGCAGTACCGCTTCGTCATTCCGGCGTGCATGCATTAAGAGAGTAATGAATGTGGAAGAAGCACGGCAGGTCTGTAAGGATAGAGATATTTGGCACTCCGTGCCCTCTGCCTACCCCGTAAGGGACCTGGCGTAAAGATATGTGTGTTGTGTGTTTTATATCTTGAATTAAAAATTAAACTAGATCCACGTCCAAAGGTGTTTTTCTAGTTTGCAATATTTATAGTATATTCAATCATCAACTTAAAAGTCCTTTTGATTTTTTTTTTTAAATGTACCCCGCTTCCGCCTCTAACTTACACCGTGCCTAAATCGCTTGTAGCTAGCCCCAAGTTACACCAAGCAGTGCACCATTATTTGCGACCTTGCTTTCTAAACGCAATCGAAATATGTCTTATATTATTTTAATGAGCCAATAATAAGCCAAGGCCCGTTTGATCTTCGAGATAACGTATTGGTCCAACTCCTAATTACTATATAGCTACTTGTGGGTGACAGATATAATCTCGCAATTGTAGCGAGTAGGTACAAATCTTTCGGTCTATTTGTTTGTCTTTATCAAGATCGCATTGCATAACTATTAAAATGCCTCTGTACGTAATACAGCACGCTTATAGAGACGTCGATTTTCGATACTCAGTTCTTTTGCTGTACAATCTTGTATTACTGTTATTGAGATTGTGAAGTCGGCTACTATATAAATGTACCTTTTGTTATAGTCGGATAAAAAGATTTAAATCAAAACAATGTTGTTTCCGAGACCTAATTATTACGTTGAGATAAAATAGCAATCAATTCTGTGACAGTTAAAAATGATAAAAGCCTTATTTCTTATATATTTATAATTACGAAATAAGTTGTTTTGTGTAGTAAATAAGAATTTAGAGCGAGGTTAGATGTAAGCTTATTTCAATGAAAAATCTATTTAGATGACTAAAGTTGTCCTTGTATCAATACACTTTTAATCGTATACTTTTTTCATCATTTCTATTATGCCAATGCCAACACCATATATTACGACACCTATTATCTTCAAATTTTCAAACCGGAAACCTGTATGCTGACGTATCGTAGATTAAAAAAAAAGACATATTTTATGTCACCGTAGAATTGTATCATCATCATAATAATATAGCCTGTTCTAAATTTTATTTGATCCTTCAAACTTCCACACTCACATTTACAATATTAGTAAAGTACACGCGGTCTTACGAAGTATCCTTTTGGGAGAAAATCAAGGCGTTTATACACCATGCCGGTCGATGGATCCAGGGATCGATTCCCAGCGGAACACAAATTTGAATGAATTTAAATTACTGTATCTGGTCTGAGAGTTTGTGTTATTGTCTTTGTGTGTGTCCATGGCGCCCATGACCCTGGATACTATTCTACTACCACTACTACCCACTATGATACTGTGTTGCTGAGATTGTTATTATTATTAGATTATACATTTATATGAAATAATGTTGCAATCGACCTCGAAATCATGGTGTAAAACGTTTGACATAAGTACACTTTTACAATTGGACCGCGCAATGTAATAACATGTTCCCCTAGTATGTAATTATAAGGCTATGCCGGCCGCCAGCGGTGCTTAGATAATGAAAACAATTTAATACGGTAAGACACCTTGACGGGATAAAGCGGATGCGGTATTGCATAATGACGTTGCTTTCAAAATAAGGCACATGCTTCTATGAATTGACTTTCATGCTTATGAAGATATGGTAGGTCCGGTAAATTTAGCAGTAGGTACAATATAAGGTATGTTCAATATAAGTCGTCCATCACACATCTCAAGTTAAATGGTTGGTTGCGTTTTGTAAGAAACAATTACATGGTGAGCAATCCTGCATGTCTGAAAGTTCTCCAAACATTTCTTGAAGGTGAATGAAACCGACCGATATGCTCGTGGCCAGGGTCTTGGAAAATGACCCTCATCTCGATAATGATGCTGAAAACAAAATAATTGTCGAAAATGATTTTCGACGAGAACTACTACAGGACGGGAACTTCAGCAGATACTACATATAAAAACCATTTAATAGCCTGTACAAGAAAAACTTACTTTGGAATAAGGCTACAGAATTACGTATAATAAAGAGGTTGCAAATTGGGATACACTTTTACAAAAAAATGGTGTTTTAGAAATTGCATTATTGCGAATCCAATTTAATGTGAATTTTGAACTATATAATGTTAGCCAAAGATGTGAGATTTAATGGAAATATCCAAGCTATTGTATAGTATAATATTATATTGACTAACAGAAATGTTTTTAGGTTAGCGGTAAGACTTCACACGGATGTTTCAACGATATCTGTAACACAAATCTCGGAATTACTCAGCCACTTGTGGTTTTATGCATACATTATTCTTAGAACACTCAAAATATAATAATCTTAATATGTGATGATTGCCACTGTAAGGGTTAGTACGCACTGTTTGTGGTTGTTTACACTGAGATCTTGTATCTCTACGATTTTCTTATGATCACTTCCGGCGACGGATTGCGATGAACAGGGATATTTAGCACGCTTCTGTGCAGTCCCATGTCCAGCCAGCAGTGAATAGCATGAGGCTAAGGTGAAGTGTGGCTTTAAGCACAGTATCTGTGTCCTTGACAGAAATAGGCGGTTCACGAGGCGTAGAGAGGTAAAACAAAAAAATTAGAAAACCAAACATTTGTTAGTGTTTTATGAATAATTCTTAGTCTTAAAGTTTTTTGTAATGACTTCGAGAGGCTGATGGATGGATGGAATCAAAAGTTTTTTACTCCAGGCCTGTACAGTGCTCGTGGCCAATTTAGAACATAAGGTAAGTTTAAAGCCAGGAAATCTTACTTAATACTAAATTTCGATTAAATTATTAGAGAAAATGTTGAGCTCTGCCACTGGCAGACTAGCTAGTGTAAAATTTGAGTAGTCCCACTGACAGTGCTGAAAGAATTGCAGATAAACTAATTTGTGAATAATGTTGAACCTAACATTTAAAATAATAATATTTTCACCGTGCTTTCCAATTATTTTGAATATCGATACTTAAGAAGTGAGGTTATAAGGGGATATTACATGTCTAAAACGTAACCAACACCTGGGACATGTTCCGAAAAGTTTTAATAACGCGACAGATAGTGTGAGCCGACCCTGTAGCTGCCGATCTAGTTATAATGAGTCACGTGTGAATCAAACATCTCATGTGTCAGAAAAATTATGTCAAAAATTATAGTGTTAATAATTATACTAAAGGGAAGTCAGAAATTCCAAGACAAAATCAAGTTTTAACTTCAAGTAGAGATCGCTGGTGGTCATGGACCTTAATTTAAAGATGACAAAAAATATAGAATTAATCATAAACAAAAAGTGACCCGTAATATTTAAATTATCTTCAGTTTGACTTTTCAATGTCCAAATATCAGAGTTTTTGTAATGAATTATTCTTAGCTTAGCTTATGCAAACGTTCCCCAAACAATATAATCTTTAATTTATTATTTTGTACTTCTCCGTTGGCGTAATTGTCAAAAGATTAAGTTTTGTTCAAAAGATTTAGTTTAAAACACTAAATAGTTTTTATTTCACGTATTTATATATATTTCAAAGACATTAGTAATATAAAGCATGCACAGGCTCGTATAAGTCGCAATCAATAAAGAATTTAAGCAACATAATTATACATACATATCTTCACGCCAGGTCCCTTACGGGGTAGGCAGAGAGCACGGAGTGCCAAATATCTCTATC
>DWPP01000644.1:0-10549 GCA_018251735.1 Eantis mithridates tamenund
AGGCTAAAACTTTTTGATGTGCAAGTAATATTGTTGGATTGATTCGTGCTCTACGAACAATGAGAGTAGCATCTGTTATGCAAACTTTACATTTTAAATCTGTAACAGAAGCCATTAAATTAAATAATTCCCTAGAGCGAACTAGTTTAACATTCATTTGAACACCATTGATCAAAAATTTTTCTTGATTAAATATATCTCCATGAATGTGACCAATCATTTCTATTTCTTTACTTTCACTCGCCAGTTCTTGGCGTTTAAGAAACCCTAAGTTTCCTTCATCAGTTGTATTCATTTTCCCAGCCGAATCTTCATACCAAAGGCTACAAGTGAGATGAGAATCCTTAGCAGCAGGACCATAATTAAGCAGAGTCTCCAGGTAAGCACGATATGCATAAGTATTGTTTGGCGGTGAAACAAGTTTTTGATTTAAGTAAACGTCGAGCTGGCTGAAGAGTGAGTGAAGCCAATTATTTACTGGCGCTATTACTGTTGATGTGCTGATCTTCGACGAATCTTGGTTTAGTATCTTAGCCTTTATGTGTATCAACGTATGAGATAAATCTATATAATCATCACCAGTCCCTGGTACTTGAAATTCTATGGGTCCATCATCAGCAAGAGACGAAATTGGTTTATAATGTATCCAAATACCATTTTCAATGCTTGTTTGTGTGGATGGTAAAGCAAATAAATCTAATTCTGATTTTATACATTCACAAGAATGACTATGTAAAAAAGACATTATTTATTATTAAGAAAATATGTCGTTGATATTAGCAGGCGTAATCCTTAATTTATTTTTTAAAGCTTTCACTTTAACAGTTGACCCTGGAATGACCGATGTAAGACGTTTTCTTTTCGTTATATACCCTGATCCAGACATGTTTATTTTATCTATCTTATCATCTACTTTTCGTTTTAAGTTTGAGCTTACATCTTTCAACCGTGACTTAATTGAGTCTTCCATTGGTCGAGCTCTAACTAAATCTGATAGAAGACCCACACCAGCATTTAATGCTTCTTTACCTATAGCTCTGGCTCCACTAGAAAGTAATGGTAGAACAGACCTAAATAATCCACCTAGAAAACTACCTATACCATGACCACGTTGAAATGATGCACCTTTGTATATCACTCCAATGCCAGAACCTGCTTGATGAGAATAGTAATGTTCATATGGACAAGTGGTATTATTATTATGACGGGAGTACATTGTTATGTCTTCTAAAATGAAGTTTAATACACACTGTCCCAAACTGGAATGGTATTTTTTGACCAGTACTTGACCTTATATCTATTTCGATGGTATCAAATTCTCTTCTCATTACGGGCAAATAGTGAGGAGGTGAAAAAACATGCATCTTATTCGCACCATAAATATATTTTGATGGATCTAATGGTATAATTCTAAGTAATGGAGTCATGACATCACCTACTATCTGAGGTTCAACAATATCACAATAAACAAATAATTGTGATGGTAGACCTAAATGTAAATTTGCCGGACATTTTCCATTGGTCCTGTCTACAAGATTTCTATCCGGCTCAAATCCAAGTTGAAAAGCTAACTTGGGTGATAATTTGAATGATTTAATTGATTTATCATTAACGTTTACATAGACAAACTTGGAAATTTCATCATACCGAAATTTTACATTTTCTTTGAGATTATTTAAAGCAACCAAAATGTGATTTATATTGTCATAATTAGTAGCTGGAATATGTGTCTTATAATAAACCAAAGATGCAGTTTGTTCACCTGGCATGGTCATAGTTTTAGAAATATATATAATATTTTCATGTTCTTGGACAGTAAACATAGTGCATGGATATTGAAATTCAACTACTCCAACTGACCATTCTCCATCTAACTTTAAAGATTTTGGTAATTTTGTTGAAAACATAGTTGTTTTGTTTTCAGGGAAATATTCCATTGAACTATTACTAAGCAGTGTTAAATAAAAATTTTCTTTAATCATATTTTTTCCAGATCAGAAGCTAACACCCAACTATTAAACTTGTCTGGATAACCTTTCCACTTGACAAACACTTGCTTTCTGTTACCAGAATAACGCGTACGAATTATTTTATCTATTTTGTTACTTGAAGTGGGGTTGTATGATACTTTTTGCAATTCTTTTTCATAGAATGTACCACTTATGAATTCATTTTGCAAGTCTTTTAATGTGTAAACAACCCAAGGAGAACGTTCTATGATTGAAGATATAATAAATACTTCATCACTCCAGTTGGATTCATATCCCTTTTGGAATATATGTTTATATTTTGTGATCCTTACATAATCGCCAATATTAAATTTTGGTATTTGTGTTTTTGTTTCTTTGTTGTGTTTTTTCCTATCATACAAATTATTCCATACAACCATAATATTATTCGCGTTTACATCACATGGACGCATTTTAATACTGGTGTGATAACTATGGTTATAAGCGTATACCAAGTCTTGCAAAACATCAGTATATTTATAAGTATTTTTATGAGTAAAATATCGCCACATTTTCATCTTAAGTGTCCTCTGAAATCTTTCAACAACACTTGCTTTGATATCTGGGTTATTTGTTGTATAGTAGTTAATATTTCTGTTTTTTAAAAATCTTTGAACGTCCCTTGAAACAAATTCTGTTCCCTTGTCGGATTGTATATGTGTGGGAGTTGCATTAGCCTCAGTGAAAATACTTTCAAAACAATGTTTAATATTTAAAGAATTTTTATTTTTCATAGCTCTAACATAAGCATATTTACTAAACACATCAATAACACAAAGAATATATTTATAGCCATTATTAAACTTACAATAAGATCTCAAATCACTTAAATCTGCTTGCCATAGGACATTGTAGTTTGAGAGAACATATTTGTTTCGAGGAAATTTTCTTTGTATAGGTCTATGTAATGTATATGTTTCTTGTGATTGCAACCACTGTTTGACATCGTCCTTTCGCATTTTACCTTTCATTACTTTTGTTAATTTATCGATACTTCCATATCCTGCAGGGTGTGAAGGATTGTAGTAAATGCTGTTTATTTCTAATAGGGGCTCCATCGTTCCCAGTCAATTTTTTTCTTTCCTTTGTCTTTGTCTCTCTCACTACTAGATTGTATGGAAGTCAGATTCTTTTTTGGTGTGTAATATTTATGATCATCAATACCGAGCTGTGATAAGAAAATAGTTCTTTTTGTGTTCCCAATGTATGTCAATGGTACATTTAATTCTTTCAATACAGTTGCAAATTGTTGCCACCCAACGGGGTCAGTTTTTCTAGATGGTCGTATGAAATCATTTACTAAGTCTATAATATTACTACCAGGAACTTTTACCTCATCTATGAATACTGTACCCTCATCATTCCAATTTATTCTATTTTTATTTTCATTCAATGAACTCAATAATAATTCACCTTTCTTCACATATGTTTTAGGAATCACCGATAGTATTTTACTTATTGAATATAGTGGTGTGTGAGCATTTTCATTTTGCTTTAAAAGATAATTAATTTTCGGTGTTTGGTCGTCAACAATTTTAGGATGAGCTAACGTTGGTGTCTGGTTGTTAACTATTTTAGGTCTAGCTGTATCCTCGGTTTTATGTTCCTGTTTCGCGACGGTTTTATTGGTATTATCGTCATCATTGGGGATATTTGTGATAATGGGTAATTCGAATGGTTGTCTGTCTTCTTGAGTGTAATGTAAATATCTTTGTAATATTTGTAAATATAAAATACATTTTTTTCTATCTTCCAAATCACTTTTTAAAATGTTTTGCATTTCACCATCAAGTCTAGACATGGGATTTTCTGATGATGGCTGCTTCATTTTATCTATTAAACTTGGGTCTATGAGTATCATTTTCTTAGCATGTTCCATGTTTAAACCAGACTACCAACTAATGCACTGACAATAGAACCTAATATAATAGGTAAGAAAGATCCTCCCTTTTGAATAATTATATTTTTGCGTATTTTATTTGTAGTTTTACTAACTAATTGTCGAAGCAAGTTTTTATATTTTTTCAACCTCTTCTTTTCTTTTTCTTCAAGTGGTACCTTCCCTTGTAAAATGTTATGTATACATTCACATATACAATTTATTTCTTCTTCAGTGCAGGACTTTAATAGCACTTTTTGATATTTTGGTTTAAGTATATGGAGTGCTTGTAGAAAGTTCTTATGCGTCTTTAAGCTTCGAGACATTATTTTTAAATGATAGGAATTTGTAAATGCTTGGTGTATTTAAATCCTTTAGTGGGAATGTAAACAGTACAGTAACCATCGGAAGGGTAAATTTTTGTTTTAAACCTACACATATCACTGGTATTTTGTTTTAAATCTACCATCAGATATCCATGTGGCTCCTTTGTTGCATCTTTATAAGAATCTTCCATGAATTTCACATTTTCTGGCGACACTTGTCTCGCTAAGTGGCGAATTTGAGTTTTATCACGAGGATTTTTAAAAAAAATTATATAACTTGAGTTAAGGGAAATATCTCTTTGACCTTTGCCCTGATGAAATAAATTTTGTGTAATGTAAAATACACTCAAATTTCTATGATGACTACCTTTAGTAAATATATCTACTATTCGACCATCCGATTCTCTCATAAGATCATCAATAATTATAAGATGAGGATCTTTTCCATCAAACATATTAAGGTCTGGTATACCTTGAAAATAGTTTACATTTTTCAAGTTATATAATGGTTGCATTTCGTCGAAACACTAGGTTATTCGACTAAAATTTGTAGAACATATTTCTCTTACATATCTAATAAAGTTTGTAACGAAATGTGACTTCCCACATCCACTAGGTCCAGCAACTATTGCAGTAAAAGGGTGAATGAAATGAAACATTTTGATAAACGACTGAACTGTTAGAATTTTATTTTACAAATGATATTTATTTACAAAATAGATTATATTTATCACAAAACATGTCTTATAACTAAAAAAAAAAAAAACTTAATTTAAATTACAAGTATTATAGACATTATCTAAAGCAAACATTACATTATCATTATCATTAATAAATAACAAGAATAGTAAGAAAACAATTTAAATAACAAGTATCATTAATATTATCTACAGCATTCATCACATTGGTATTATCATTAATAAACAAATATATATATCCTTATCTTAGTTTATAATGTCCCCACGCTAATGTATCTGTCTTGTTCGGAAGAATATGTCTTTTAGTATCGCGGTATGATAAACAGATTTTATTTATTTTTTGAGTATAAATTTCATGTTTGATCGACTTTATCCTGGCCATAGTTGCTAATTGAATGTCATCCTTGAAGAGACATGACTTATAATTCTCCAAACACATATTTTTTGTAACACTTTTGTTAACGCCTTTGGCTTTTGCAATAAATTTATTATCAATATCTATAGCATACATTTTAGATCTTAAACCTACAAATTCTTTAAAAATATTCCCATTATTTTCATCTTTAAAGAATCCTAACTTTTTCTTATTTAGTTTTGGATATCCATAAACATTTTCAACTGGATAGTCAGAAGTATCAAAAAATGTTTGAAGATCAGGTTTTATATCTTGATAGAAATTTTTCGTAAAGATTTGGTATATTAAACTATCAGTGTCTGTGTACAATAATTTCGCTTTATTTTGGAACTTTGAAATCATGTAGTTATAATGAAAATCATACATAAGTGTCTTTGAAATATCTAAAATACAGAAACCTAAATAAATTGGTTTATTATAATTTAATTTGGATTTTAACATTTGTACTGCTACTAAACTGTCGGTAAATATTGTTAAATTGTTGAAATCCGGCCTTGCAATATAATCGTTTACTCCTAGGACCTTGCCTTTATTTTCCCAATGAGTCAATAACTTCACGTTTACTCTTTTTTCTATGTTCTCCATTGTTTTACCGAATATAGAATTGTTCATTAATTTATAAAAATCTTTTTCAAAATCTGTACTTGCAGAAGTTCGCATATTTGTATTTAAATCGATGTATGTTTGTAACCATGGACTTTGTTTAAATTTTAATATTCTATGGATTTTATTTAACCGCATTCCCATACGAAGTGATTGTTTAAGATTTCTGTAATGTATTTTATATTTTAATTTATTATTTAAGTTAGGAACCAATTTTACATCTTTAGAGCCACCTACACATATACTTTCAGGACATAAAGGTAAATCAGAATGTAAATCATGAAGTTCATCAGGATATTCTAAATCTACTTCTAAAACAAAACCAAACTCTGATGTATCAGATACATCGTAGTTAGTGTCAGGGCTCACCCATTCAAATGATCCGGTAGGAAGAAATTGAGACATAGCCCAGCCATATAAATTATTTGCATCTAAATATATTAGATATGATTCGGGTTTATTGTTATCGTAATCATTCATAAACATATTGTTAGCCTTTGCATGACGATTACTGCACTGAGATATACCTCCCCTAATACCTGCTCTAAAGAACGCTACTTGTTCATAGTCAGTCAATAGTTCTAGTTCAATTTTAGTGCATTTCAACATTGCATCCCAACTTAAACCTGGTGCCGTGTAATAGTGGGCGGGATCTAAATCATAAGTCTTTAAACAAAGTTCCCTAAAATTTTCAAAGACATCAGTTAAAAGTAATACGTCTGTTTTAAGATATAAATTTGAGTAATCTGACATATTCCGACACTGAAAATGTTGCCAAACATCTTTAGCATGTTTATAATCGTCATTAGAAATATGAGAATCTGTCAGCGAACTATAAAATTCAGCTTGAGTTGGAAGAGAATTCCGATTTAATGAATCATAAGAGGTCATTAGTTCATAAGGATAAATTCCTTTTCTTCTGAGCCGAACAAAATCGTCATTACATGGAAAGTTTTTTTTCAAATCGCTAAATTGATGGTCATTAAGATTCTTTGCTAATTGATCTAAACTACAGGATAGAAATTTAAATGAGTCTATGAATCTCAATGTTATTTCATAATTGTCAACTTTCAGTGTTTTAGAAAAAGAAATGTATTTTTCTTTATTTTGAGGAATTATTTTTACTTCGCCGTCAACAAAGTTCAATGCATGGACAATGAAGTGAGAATCGTAATGGCTAAGATTATGTAAGAAAACTGGAACATATTGTGGAGCTTTATATTTTTGAGAACAGATTTTATGTGCAACTCCTTTCATGATGCCAGTGTGGAAATCGAAATCTACAGTTTGATCTGCATTTAATTTGGTTTCACATACGTGACAAATTTCAGATTCTGATATTTTATTTTTGTCTACAATAGATAAAGGCCTATGACTCACTCGAAAACTATTTTTTCTACAGATTAATTTGAGATCCTTATATAATCTTTTCATAAATTCTTCTGTACAGTTTGGTCCACAGTATGTTTCATATTTTGATAATGAATCATCATATGAACATTTTAAGTAATAACCAAAACTATACACTTCATGTTTTTGAATATTTTCAGTATAGGACCTGGATGGGTTATTAGAACATGCATTGATTGGATTCAAAAACGCTTCAAAATCTGCGTATATTACGAAGGGCATTTTAAGTTTGTTTTTGAAATTCTCAAATTTAATTTTATTATTTGCTGTTAGTTTACCGAACCAGTCTTTATGTGTAAAATCACCATCTGGTATATAAGTTTTAATATGAGCACAATCATTTTGTTGATGGTCAAGCAAACGTTGATCAGTTGAAAAATGTAATAAACAACCATCACATAAATAAACAGCATGTTCTTGGTTAGAAATTTGTTTACTTACTAATCTAGACATATTTTTAATGTAACAGTAATGACCATTTGTACCATTCTTGAGGTATAATAAATTAACATGCACACTTTTGCGCAATTTTGTCATTACTAGTGGACCTATGGTTTCATGAATTTTTTTCTGTTTGTTAAATTCTAATCCAAAAACATTTATACTGATATTATTTAATTTTTCTATTTTCGATATATCACAAAGCTTTATAGGAAAAGATATACCATCAAAATTTAATTTATTTGAATGCAAGCTATATGACGAGACTCTATTTGAATTTTTATCGGTAGGATACAACGCAGACAACAGCGCCCATTTAAAACACATGTTATCAACGTTTTGCACGTTAATCACAGCTTTTCTTAATTTTATATCATTAGGTAAGTCAATATAAGAGGTACCGCGAAGGGGGTTGAATTTGTTAATATGCATTTCTAAATTTTTGATTTGAATTAAGCTCCATCCACTATCTTTCTTTTCAAAGGTACTGATTTTATTTGTGAAGGTATCTATTAACGATGAAAGAAAAATATTTAAATCATCACCTTGAGAAATCATGTAGTTACATGTTAAGAAATCGAAAGTGTTAGTTACATTTTTAGTTTGTTGTTCAAAATTGGCAAGTAATATAAAATTGACTTTAAATATTTTATATACATCTATAGAATTTGAAATTAGATATAGAATATCATCTTTAATTGAATTTAAATACAATTCCGGTGTTTTAAGAGTATCGCTTTGTTCGTTAGGTTTATTTTCAATTCGATAAGATATTATTCGTCGACCAAATGCAGAATCAATAACAGACACATTAGGTAGAAGAGTATGAGATTTTAAGTGATTATTTTTATGAATGTTGCTCCTTAAATGATTAGCTAAATATTGCTTACTTACAAGCTGTTGACAAATATCGCACATAATTTTTTCCTTTTCCTTTGGATTGCTTCCCGATGATGTTGAAGTAGAAGCACCTTCGTTGATTTTCATCCTCTTGGCCGTAGGAACGTTAACTTGGTAGTTAGTTCTTTTGACTGCACCTCCTATTTGTAGCGGTTGACTGAAAATTACATAACCATTTATTAAGGTTCAAATGTTTGAAAGAAAAATTTAATAACAGTTTACATTAATAAGTAACACGTACATTAATAAGTTACACTAATAACTAAATAATTAATTAAAATTAAATACATACCTAAGGTTTTCAATCCTGCAGCAAATGTTAACCATTTCTTCATCAATCTCGGAGTCTTCAATTACAGCACTTTCTACTAGAGGTTGACTGAAAATTACATAATCATTTATTGAAGTTCAAATGTTTTGAGAGAAAAATTTAATAACAATTAACACTAATAAGTTACACCAATAAGTAAATAATTTATTATAATTAAACACATACCTATGGTTTTCAACCCTGCAGCAAATGTTAACCAATTCTTCATCATTCTCGGAGTCTTCAATTACAGTACTTTCTACTTTGTTACACATTTCAACTAGTTCGTTATTAATTTCAATTTCATTGCAAAGTTCAATAAGTTCATCATTTAGAACACTTTCTTCAAAGAAAGAACTTACAATCACTTTACTGATATTTTCCATTGCTAAGAACTTAGAGAGCGATTTATTTTGATGTTTCACAAGTGAACTTGTAAAGTCAAGTGATAATACAATAAATAATGTGATTTCTTTTTATATTCTAAGCAGGCATCTATATATTACAACAAGTTAATTAGCAACACTTAAGTAAAACCCTTAATTAGCGGTCATTATATCCTTAAATAAAACTCTTAATTAGCAGTTATTATACCCCCGGTATAATGTTATAATTAGTGGGTTATTATTTAGGCATTAAACAAATATCTTTTACAACTCTCTGTTTTAGATATTTGTTTACTAATGTTGTATGTTAATTTATTTACATCGTTGTATATCTCACTTTTTTCGTCACCGTAGTATTTGATTCTCATACAAGCATGTTTCCAGTGTTGAGACTGTGGTATATTCTCGAGCTTCTTTAAATCATATAATTCTATCTTAATCAAATGTGAAGCATTTGCTCCATCGTCGGCATTTGTTGATATGAATGCTGTTCCACCCTCCCTATGAGCTCTAGACACCGAAGACGAAAGTTTCTTAGTTTTGGTTTTGTGTACATCAAATATCGAATCTAAACTTTCACAAGACCTATTTCTTTTTAAACCTTTCTTCATTGGTTTTATTTCTTGAGTATTTTCTTCATCAGATAATGTGTAATAGTACTGTTTGAAGGTATTTTCTTTGTATAAATTCTATAACAAAAATAAAATTTTCTATAATAATTTGAAATTTAAAAGAAAACATCATAGTCTCAAAATAAATAGTAAAAAAAAAGACTTACCTCCATTTTACAATTTCACTTCACTGTCACTATGTAATATATAAATGCCTGCTCAAAAGTTATTAACGTTAACTGTGTTGCTTCTGTATAAAATACTGTGAAAGTGAACCTAGTCTTCGTTCTTTTAAAGGGTATGCTTATCAACAGTTAAACATTGCTTGTTCTTAATTATTGCTAGAGATAAAGAAATTCCGATGACCAAACAAATATAATTTAAGCCCCTAATGATGTATTATCGGAGGACAAAGTACAATGACTATTGACTCATGCGTTAAGATACGACTTATGAAATATTTAATTTTGAATATTGAATGCACAACAGATGCTACTCTCATTGTTCGTAGAGCACGAATCAATCCAACAATATTACTTGCACATCAAAAAGTTTTAGCCT